>JAVJIX010000223.1:927500-1187500 GCA_036785185.1 Paratrypauchen microcephalus | reverse complement strand
GCAGCTGAAACAGAAGCTGCAGCCTACGGAGTAGTAGACAGTCAAAGCGGGGAGTCAGGTATAGAGCCCCCCCATTGAAGTTGAGCCCTTTAATACAGTACAGCGCACTAGTGAATATGTTGAACTACACCACAACTTAATAGGGCCCATCAACCAACCAGCTGACCAAGTTACAGCTGCAGCTCAGCAGGTTCTGCCACAAGTAAAACGTGTCAAACATGAATCAAAAGCAAACACAGGTCCAAACAAAACCTATTAATTTAACCCTCTAGCTTAAACTTTCCAGCCCACAAACAACCACCAAACCGAACCAAATGGTGCACATGAATTTGCAAAGTATCTCATCTGCAAATAACTAGTCAGCACTAGTTTACTGCAATTTGATGATAAACCAGAAAACTACTGGGCATGGAAAGCCTCGTTTATCAGTGCAACTCAAGACTTAAATCTGTCAGCTAGAGAGGAACTAGATCTGTTAACAAAGTGGTTAGGGCCAAAGTCTTCTGAACAAGCCAAGCGTATTCGCGCTGTACACACTCAATACTACTGAGGGTGCAAAAATGATCTGTGAAGGCATTGAGGAGAGTTATGGTGCCTCAGAGGCTATTGAGGATGCACTCTTGAAGAAAACAGAAGAATTCCCTAGACTAACAAACAAAGACAGTAGCCATCTCAGAGAAGTTGGTGACATTCTGTTAGAGCTACAGTGTGCTAAGCTTGATGGCACACTCCCAGGGCTCGCGTACCTGGATACAGCATGTGGGGTAAGACGGATAGTTGAGAAACTCCTTTAATCTGCAGGAACGGTGGACACACTGTAGGAACACAGTATAAAGAGACTCAAAGTGTCATTTCCCCCTTTCTCAGTTTTCGTGTAGTTTGTCCAGCAACAAGCAAAAATGAAAAATGATCCAAGCTTTGCCTTATCCAGCTGCAACAGTCAAGTGTCCACTCGCACAGAAAAGTCCACACCATACAATCGCAGACATTGCAGAGAAGAGTGGTACTCAACAAAGGAAAATAGAGGAGCCAGATCGTCAGTGCCCAATTCATAAGAAGCCACACCCCCTTAAAAAATTTAAGTTATTTAGAGACAAGCCGTTTGAGGAGCGTCAAGCTTTTCTCAAAGAGCATTGCATTTGCTACAGGTGTTGTGGGTCAGTGCATCACATTGCAAAAGATTGCAAAGCAGTAGTTAAGTTTGTTGAGTGAAACAGTCCTAAGCACATATCCAGGTCCCACTCCTGCCCCCAAAAGCAACACCTCAGAGAGCACAGACACTGAGGGGCAAACAGAGAGCCCTCCCACAGTCATCTCCAAGTGCAGAGAGGTATGCGGTCAGGTATGCGGTCAGGGTGAAAGCCCACACTTCTGTTCTAAGATCTGTTTAGTGAAAGCCTATCCAGAAGAGCAGCAAGATGAAGCTCTTAAAATGTATGCTGTGATTGACGAACAGAGCAATAGGTCCCTAGCTAGACAGGGTTCTTTAACCTTTTTGAAATCAAAACCACTCCTGCACCGTACACCCTAAAGACTTGCTCGGGGGAAAGCAGAGATGGCAGGCAGGAGAGCAATGAACTTTTTCGTACAGTCCATGGATGGAAAAACAAACATCAAACTGCCTCTGATCAAATGTCACACCCTCCAGGAATTCGCAATGTTACGATTTGCAACTTCACCGCAACTTCAGCCAATCCCCGCGAATTCAGGGCGGTGTTGCAATTTTGACCAATCACCGCAACTTTCCCGCAATTTTTACTAATTTTGACCAATCATCAGCGACGTATTGAACGCCGACCAACTTCCTTCTGTGTAGGAGACATAACTGAGATGAGGTGCACGGTGCGTTTGTGTGTGTGTATGCGGCAGAAGCGGTGATTCACGTGAGTGTGGGTGTGTGCACGTACAGAAGTGTGTGCGTGTAAAAGCGCGTGCTCACCTGTCACACAGAGGTGAGAGTCAGGGTTGGGGTGTAGCCGTATTTTTTGTTGAACGCAAACCATTCATTCATCGCCCTTTTTGTAATAAATGCACAAAACGCAGATCTGGATCTCAGCGTATCTGTCACCATAGCCTCCTCTTTGCGCGTCACAAATCTGCGAGCCATAGGACCCAACCTCATATTCTCGGCGGCTAAAAGGTTTGAGTTTGGAAGCCGCAACATTCTTACCTGGCCAGCCAAATGATATCTCTCTGTATTTCCTATACACCGCGATACCATTTGGACACTCTCCATCCACTCTCGCTCCTCCGGTTCCAAACCGACTCCGCGATTCTGATTCGTTCAAAAATGGTGACATCAGTGCACCCGCCTTTGCCCGCAAAGTCACTCTTAGGCAGCGGAAGTTCCGCCTCAGTTTTGAATCAAGATGGCGCAATCTCTGATTGGTTCACTTAGCTGTCTGTCTACGCGCAACCGCAGCGCATTCTGTGGATCAAGCGTTACCAGACTCACTCGCTGGTACAGCGATGAGTCATGGATTCTTCCAGGCAAGCAACATTCTGCCTTACTTCCGTGTGACGAAACAAAACTGCGGCCGTGTCCCAGTTCCCAGAGCGCACAGCTCGGAGCGCGGCCCGAAGGGGGCTCAGTGCAAGTGTGTACTGAGCAAGGCGGTGCACACTTGCTCAGCCCTGAGTGCAGTCCGCGGACCGCTTAACGACTGCGGTCTTCGGACCGCGTGTTAACTGCGCATGGGACAAAAAAGAAGTGGGACAGCAGTCGTTGCGCCGGTGTACTGTCGAAAAGTGTGACGCACATGCCCTTCGGGCCACGCTCCGAGCCGCGCGCTCTGGGAATTGAGACACGGCTTCTAATGGCAAAGAAACATGTCTGCGGCCAGCCATTTGCCCACAAAAATAACAGCAAAAGACCGGGCAAAACAGTTCCCCTCCTAGTAGTAATTTATTTTCGATATTGGCAAGGTTGTTTTAGGACCATATCTGTGATCTCTGTGTCTTTGTATTATTCTTTGTCAGTAATAACTCAGTATTCAAAATATTATTCAATTTTAATTACAAAAAGCGAAAATCGCAACTATTTATCGCAACTTTCACTTCCTCCCGCAACAAAATCGCAACAAAAACCTTAAAAGCACCGCAACTTTCATCGCAACTTTTTGGAAAAGCTCCCGCAAATTCAGGCATTTTAGCCCGCAACAATCACAAAAAATGCCCGCGAAATCCTGGGGGGTCTGAAATGTGACTCGATGCCGGACGACAGATCTGAGATCCCATTGCCCGAGATCGCCAAGCACCACCCCCATCTTGCCCCTATCGCAAACAAAATCCAACCTGTTGATCATTGTGCTCCAATCCTTCTCCTCCTGGGAAGAGATATCCTCAGGGTACACAAGGTACGTGAGCAAATTAACAGACCCAATAATGCTCCTGTCCTTATGCCCAAAGACTGGACTTGGGTTGGATTGTAGTGGGGGAGGTATGCCTAGGCAAAGCTCACAGCACAACGGAGGTTAACGTTTACAAAACACACGTTAGATAACGGGCGCACAACCTATTTTGAGCCATGTCCCAACGTTATAACAGGAAAAGAGGACTATAATATCAGGACTCAGCAGAACAAGTTAAAATTCACAAACAGTGTAGACACTGTAGACAACACAGACAAGCTAGGTGAGTCTGTATTTGACAGGACTGAGTCAGACGACAAGGTAGCACTGTCTATAGATGACAAAACCTTTCTAACGTTAATGGACAATGCAGTTAGTCAGAACAAAGAACACTTGGGTTGCTCCTTTGCCCTTCTGCTCTCCTAGAAGGCGGCTCCCAAGCAACAGAGACCAAGCCCTAAAAGGTCTCTACTCACTAAAAAAAAAGACTTTAGAAAAGCCAGAAAGGAAAAGGCGTGGGTCTCATGGAAGATATATAAATCAAAAAGTGCTACAGTCAAGGTTCATTAAATGCAATGAAAAGTAATGAACTGTGCATTTTCTGTGACGCTTCTACTGTAGGAATAGGAGCAGTAGCTTACTTGCGCTCCTTAGACAGTCAAGGTCAATACCACATAGGTTTTGTGATAGGGAAATCTGTGGATACACAGGATATATGTTATCCTGTTAGTCCTGGTTTAGTCTTGGTTTAGTCCCGGCTTAGTCCCGGCTTAGTCCTGGTTTAGACCTGGTTTAGACCTGGTTTAGTCCTGACTTAGTCTTGGTTTGGACCTGGTTTAGTTTTGGTTTAGTCCCGGTTTAGTCCTGGTTTAGACCCGGTTTAGTCCTGGTTTAGACCCGGTTTAGTCCTGGTTTAGACCCGGTTTAGATCTGGTTTAGTCTTGGTTTAGTCCTGGTTTGGACCTGGTTTAGTCCTGGTTTAGACCTGGTTTAGTCTTGGTTTAGTCCTGGTTTAGTGCCGAAATAGATGCAGAAATAATCTGATAATATGACTCACCCATAAGAATGCGGTCAGATCCATTCTAACAGTTTGCCGTGTTGTCTTTAATAATCCGGAGCTCTGGAGAAAAGGACATAATCTCGAACGTATCCTGTGTCCCGAGGCGAGAGTTCCTTCTTACGTAGCATTAACGTAGCAAGTTAAGGATTCTTCTTCTCTTGGAAATGCAGCGTAAATATCAGGCTCACAGCTGATCGGCGAACAGGCGCAAACACAACAGCGGCAATCGTCATGATTGGCGGGAGCGCGTATTGGTGCGTAATTATGCTGCAACATGATTGGAAGCTGGAGCGCACTGGCCATTTTGACTTAAAAACGGTGAAATTCGCCAAAAGTTAGGGATTTTCATGCCTGATTGATAAAATGCCATAAGGGATGGAAGAAGGGATGCCCGTTTTAGAAGAGGGATGATTTTGACTATTTTTTTCCCACAGGGGGGATGCCGCCACCCCCCCCCCCATCCCCCCTCAACTCGAGTACTGCATATACTATGTAATTAGTAGTGTGCCTTCTTTGTTTGTATGTTTCAGTTACTACATATATAAAAAATAAGAAACCTCCATAAAACAAGAAAAGTACGCCTTGTGTACTGAGTTTTTCTTTATTAGTTCACTGGCTGTCTAGCCTCACATAGTCACGTTTCGCGAGGACAGCACAAGGTGCATGTTGCTGCTATATCCTGCCATCATGGTTTGGTTGGTATTGTGTCAGCGAAACGGGTCAGTGAGTTACATGCCTTTTCTGTCAGCCCATCCTGTCTCAGGTGGAGTCCGTATGATTCTGGTGTCACTCTGTGGCCAAACACAGTGTTTATGCCAAAGGTGTTGTCCCGGTCTCATTCTAACAAGCCTTTCAGTTTGGCTCGGTTTGAGCCCCCGCTTGGAGAAGGCAGGGACAAGCTACAGTTGTTGTGCCAGATCCGGGCACTGAAAGTCTATATCGCAGTCACAGCTGTTATGAGGCATACTAAGAAGGGATGTCCTCTTTCCAGACACCGCCTTTCACACTGGGTTGTTGAGACCATTCACCATGTCTACAGCAATGCAGGCTGCGACCCTCCATCTGGTGTGAGGGCCCATTCTACTAGAGGCGTCTTCACTTCATGGGCAGCCATGAGAGGGGTCCCTTTGGAGACAATATGTGCTGCTGCATCTTGAGCTTCACCAAGCACATTTGCCAGATTCTACAACGTCAAGGTGGTCTCTCCCCATCCTCTTGGCGTAGTTCTTCATGAATCTCTGGGCTCCTCTCAGTGAGGTATTTGCTCAGGATTGTTCATGACATAGCTTGTGTTAGTCATTCATTGCTTTCAGCACCACCCTCTGGCGGTCAGGAGGGATCAAATTGAACGAAAGTTACGTATGTAACTACGGTTCTATGAATCCCGGATGACCGCCAGAGATTCTCTGTCACTCAGGATCCTTGTGTTTCCACGAGAAGATTCTGTAGAAACAGTCAGGGATGACAGGGGACTATATTACTTCCGGGGTGTCATCGTGGGTCACAGGTGTGACTCATTTGGTATTACTACTCGAACTGCGCATGTGCGAAGGGAACATTCAGTGCGTTCAGCACTGCCCTCTGGCGGTCATCCGGGATTCATAGAACCGTAGTTACATACGTAACTTTCATTTTATGCCATTCCATGGAACATTCAAGGCAAAAACAATATCATCATCTTGGAGTTCACAATTTTG
Organism: Paratrypauchen microcephalus; assembly: GCA_036785185.1. Classification (NCBI taxonomy): domain Eukaryota; kingdom Metazoa; phylum Chordata; class Actinopteri; order Gobiiformes; family Gobiidae; genus Paratrypauchen; species Paratrypauchen microcephalus. The sequence goes on along the minus strand of JAVJIX010000223.1, from coordinate 1,181,393 downwards.
GTCACACGATTTTCAATTTGTTTTTAATATATATTGTGTTGTGAATGTATTTTTATGTATTGATAAAAAAAAAATCATATGCTTTTAATAGCCTAAATGTATTTTAATTTTTAAATAGACTTTAGTAGACAGAAATTGTATTCATAAAGATTTTCATATAATATAGAAAACATTATGAAAATTTATTATTTAACACTTTAGTCAATATTTAAACCCTACACATTTTTCTCGTGTGTACACAGTCTGTCTCTAAAATTTATACTCTTAAAATGAATAAAAAGTGTTGGTGTCTAGTCTAGTCACGAATAGATGTTGATAGAGAACATTTGTGATATTGAATAGGAAAGTACAATGTAATCAAATCTGTCTCTTGCATTTTGGATAGATAATAGGGATGGAACGATATCCAAATCTCTGTGTACGAAAATTTCACGATATACATCCCACGGTACAATATTTATTGCGATATTTTGTGGAGGCTAACAAAACTAAATATGCTGCTTTTCATATGCAATATCGTAATCCAAATAATTAATATTTTAAAGTGCTTAATAACTTATTTTAGTAGATTGGACTGAAAAAGAGCAAAGGATCATGGTCAGTGTAGTCTGTTTTTTAACTGTTGTTGCACCAAAACAATGAATTTAAGCAGACTTTAGTAATAAAGTCTAGATAAAGTAGAGCTGATAAAAGTTACACCTAATAGATGCTGTGCAAAACAACATACACAAAAAACATTTAATTAACTTGTACTTGTATAGCACATTACATTTACTTTTTTTTTTTTTTTTTTTTTTTAAATGGTACCTCTGCAGTCTTCCGGACCACCTCAGAGACCTGGGAGCAGAGCTGGTTCCCCCTCTGGCACAGCGCAGCCAGGCTCTGCACCAGAACTTGGGTGCTGGAGTCTTTGGGATCCTTGGGGGAGTTCAAGGCCTGGTTAAGGACCTGGTTGAGCTGTAAGACTTCTTCCTGGATGGAGTTTAGAGTTCGGAGACGCTCTCTGCCCTCTGCCTGCCTCTGTCTCTCCAGCTCTGCCTCTCTCAACCTCTGCTGCTCAGCCTCACGGAGACGAAGGTTTAAAATCTGAGAAAGCAATGACATTTTGACAAGGTCTGGGTGAGAAGAGATGTTTTTATGTTTGGTTTTTTTTGTTATTGTTTTTTTTGCAGGGTAACTTAACACATGTACAAATGCACATCTCTTGATTGTAGTACATGAGACAGGCCTCTACTTTGACTATGTTTAAATCCAGGCTCAAAACTGTTCTGTTTGTGATCTGGCTTTTAAAAAAAAATCGTGATATGCATTTTATTTATTTATTGCTCATGCCACTACATTTTGTTGGCATCAATTTAAAGAGAACAACAAAAATCTGACAACATAAATACATGTTCCAAAGCTAATAAGCCTGCATGTGATACTGCTCAAAAATCAAACATGGAGTTGTGTTTTGTTTCATTCACTAGAGCTTTTTAATTGAAGCCACTTTAATGACATAAAAATTATCCCATACCTTTGTTCGATGCCGCTGTTCCTCTTTAAGTTTTTCTTGTCGCCCCATGCTTTCTTTTGTTCTGAAATAAATTAAAAGTGTTTTTTTATGTCTGTACTTGTGAACAAGCTGACACGATCTCCTATCTGGCGTATGCAAGTAAAATGTATCCATAAAATTGGGAGGCATTTAAAGCATATATCTGAGGGCAAATTATAAGCTTCACAAGTTCTAAAAGTAAAAAACAAAGAGAAAAAATGACTAAATTAGAGAAACAAATAAAAGCATGAGAAATGGGTATAAATAAGATAGATGACACTGAAAAACAAAAACGCTTAGTCATTTTAAGAACTGAATACAATGCATTAGAAGCTGATAAAGCAGCACAAAGTTTACTGTGGCTGAACCAGACCTTTTATGACCAGGGTAAAAAGGCTGGTAAGTTGTTAGCATGGAGAATTGAAAAAAAAAAGAATCTGAAAGGGCTATTAATGGCATATCCATACAATCAGAAGATATCACAAATGATCCACAAGTTATTAACAATGCATTAAAAGAATTCTACTAATCATTGTACAAATCTGAATGCCTGAAAAGCATCTCTATAAATCAGGGAGATTGATAGAGATGCCCATCAATCGCAAAGGCTAAGCAGGATTTGGATAGTGACATTACTATCCAAGAGCTATTACAAACCATTAAGAGCATTAATTCAGGTAAGGCTCCAGGCCCAGATGGCCTGCCTATAGAGTTTTATAAAACCTTTCAAAATCAATTGGTAACTCCACTTCTGAATATGTTCTATCTAAACCAGGTCTAAACCAGGATTAAACCACCGCGTGCGGGTCTATTTCCTGGTTTCGTGCTAGCTCTGCCGGTGTACCTCACGAGTCACGGCTGAGGCGAGCAGTGAGGAGGGGAGGAGATGTGCCTCCCCTCGGGACGGCACGCAGTCCGAGGGCATGAACGAACGCAGGCAAGAGCCGCGGTGGTTTAATCTTGGTTTAATCCTGGTTTAGACCTGTTTTAGACATGGTCTAGAGGAGGCACGGTTTGAGCACAGGTCTCGTGCTCGCAGCCCCACGCCGGGTCATGCTGCGCTATCACACACGTGTCCACGCGCAGTCTTCTCCCCCCTCCCCCTTCCCCCCACACTTCACTATGAATACATTTTATTGAAAATCTATGAAAGTTTGAGTGTTTAAATGAGAGACAAATGTGAGAAAAGTTTAAATCCAGTCTGAGAAAAGCGTATGTGTGTGGCTGAGCGCGCATTATTTGAATTTTTGAGATTTCGCGTTTCGTAACTTGAATTTTCTTTCGTATCTAGAGACCAAAATTTAACGTGAAGGCGTTTCGTAACTTGGAATTTTCGTTTGTTGGGTCTTTCGTAAGGTGAGGTACCACAAAATAAATAGTATTATAGAAAGTGTTAATAAATTTGAATAGTAATAACTGTATCAGCCATATCAGCCAGACATTTGCTTATCAATTTTCTTCATAAATTTTGTAATTAACACTTTTATTGCAATATTAAAAGGTGCACTGAGTAACTTTTCGGTTGGGGGTCCATCACCTGCTTGTTTCTATGAATGTCACAACTCAGCTTGTAATGTTCCACAGTATGACATTATAACAGCTCTACCTTACGTTTATTTAATTGTCTATTTGGTGGCTTTATGGCTCAAAAATCCCTAGAAAAACAGGCATTCTGACTGTGAGTGGGGACGCCTCTCCACAGAACTGATCTGTAACTTGGTCTGGTTTGGTCTTCATGAAGATAGAAAGGTTTAATGCCATACTGTAAAATATTCCAGAAAAAGCAATAACATCTCCATGAAGAAAAGCAGGTGATGGACCCTCCACCAGAAAAGTTAAACAATGCATCTTGAAGTAACAAAATTAAATACTTCATCCACCACCGGTTACATTCCTAGATATAACTATTGTATATTTAGAATGCTCTGCTCCAGTGCGAGGTAGGGATCGGGAAAGATCTGATGCCATAAGATCTCGAGTGATAAAATTTACACAAGATTGTGCACACGCACTAAAAGTGACCTCGTAAGTTTTTTACATTTGATTGAAAAAATAGATTACTGATGAGTGGGCATGTAACAATAACCAAAGATCATGATATCATATCGTCAAAAGTCTCACAATAATATTGGATGCCATTACAACATATCAAATTACAAGTTTCTTTGCTTAAATTAATCGTTATGGTGATTATAATGTCTTCCTTGTATAAACTTGGTGCAGCAATAGCGAAAAAACAGAGGGAACTACATATACCATGATCCTTTTTTGTTGCCAGTGCAGACTACATGAAGAAATAACTAATATTAAGCACTTTAAAATCTTAATTCTTCATATTATAAACCGTATTAAAGGCTTTTCAATGCTTTTAAAAAGGAAAAAGTAGCATATTTCCAGTTTTGCTTGTAAGCCTCCATAAAATATTGCAATAAATATTCGTGAAAATATTGTATCGAGAGATTTTGATATTGGTACATCCCTACTGATGAGTTAAATCTTTTTAAGAATGTGTAGTCCCAAAAGGCAGAGCTACAATGACAACAGAAATATTAAAGTAAATTAAAAATGGGGAGTCTAAAACTGGGAACAGGAATGCACAATGCTTTTATTGTAGCCTAAATAATGTCAAAATCTCGTCTTGTCTCATTCTCATTGACCCAATCTCATATCTCGTCCCACCCCTACTGTGAGGCTAACACTGGCATGTGTGTGTACTCACTCTCTATCCATCATGTCGCGCACACTCTGCAGGTCCTGTCGCTGCTTCAGCTCCATCAGCTCCTCGAAACGTTTGAGCTGCTCTGTCTCTGAGCTCACCACCGCCACCACCAGCTTGTCCTGCTCCTCCTGCCGCCTACGCACCGCCAGCTACACACAGACACACACTTTGATTATAGTACACATTTTAAAGATCCTATATTAGAAAAAAAAATTGTGAGCTTTAAGTCATGTTATAATGTTGTTACTGTTAATATGGGCCCTTTATTGTTTCTGCCTTTAAAGGGATATGCCACCCCCAGGTCAAACTTGGGCATCTCCCCACAGTCCAGAGACTAAAATAAGTGGTAGAAAGCGTTTTCCTGGTCACCCAGCCATTGTCCAGGTCTGTCAGCACTGACCGCCGCGGTATCTGCAGCTACTCCGCGTTAGACTGGAGTCTAAGGGCGCCAGAGAAAGATTTCGGCCAAAAGGAATTAATTTGCTCGATGCGTTTCCCAATTACTTTCTGTGTAGTGCGCATTCATATCGAGTGCAAATAAATGTACAAATCAACACGGAGAGCTTGACTTGGTCATTTTGGGTGGGAACTATTTTTCAGTGCGGAAAAAGAAAGCCGAAGCACACACCACGCTGCCAGGGGAATCCCTGTTACGCACCAGGAAGGGAGTTCCCCTGTTGCGCAGCGTGGTGTCTGCTGACAGACTCGGACAATGGCTGGGTGACCAGGAAAACGCTTTCCACCACTTATTTTAGTCTCTGGACTGTGGGGAGATGTCCAAGTTTGACCTGGGGGTGGCATATCCCTTTAACAGGGCCTAACCTGATTCAAACCTAGACTCAGGAACATGTTTTAATTTCGACTTTTCACCCCAATGTTGAGGTAAACATTATTAATTAATTATTAATGTTGAGGTAAACATTATTTGAGAACTTGCAATGGAACTGAACTTCTATAGAAAGTTACCAATAATGCTATGTACAGTCAATAATGCAGCAATGTACACAATCATTAGTTGGGATGTACCAATCCAATACTGGTATCAGATATCAGCATGATCCTAAAAATTCTGGTTAAAATTTTTTCTAAATAAAAACTATTTTCTGGCTCATAATGTCTGAACTTTTATTTTCACAAAGCTGTTCAGTTGTTACTTGTGGGATAATAACAACTACATCACACATTTGGATCAGTGTTGTCTTAAGGGACGGGAATTGATAAGATTTTAACGATTCCGATTCCATTATCGATACTACTTAACGATTCGATTCCTTATCGATTCCCTTATCGATTCTAATTTGGGGAAAAAAAGAGAACAAACGGTTTGATCAGCACCAAGATTAGCACTAGTCCTGGTGTAGCCCTATTTTAGTCCTGGTCTAGTCCTAGTCTAGTCCTGGTCTAGTCCTGGTCTAGTCCTGGTCTAGTCCTGGTCTAGTCCTGGTCTAGTCCTGCTTTAGTTCTGTTTTAGTCCTTGTTTAGTCCCGGTGTTGACTAGGGGTGGCACGGTTCATGAAAAACCGACGAACCGTTCGGTTCGCTTGTCACGACGAACCGTTCGGTGCACACCTGACGGTCCCGGGCATGCGCAATGCATACTTGCCTATGGCATGCCTGTATGTAACCTCGAAAGAGCAATGAGTGCGGTAAATAAAGTTAGATAGAAATGGCAAGTGACAGTGGAGATAGCGGCAAGGACATAGAGGATGCACCAGTGTCATTTAAGTCCGGTGTCTGGGGAAAAGCGGAAAGTCACAGACATCCCCCTCCCACGCCGCCGCCGAAATGCGCTCTAATCAGAGGCATTGAGCTCCATAGCTTATGCACGCTATCAGGGAAGCTAACAGGAGGAGAGAGCATGAAAAGGCGGTAAGTGAGGCACGGACAGATGTTTTATAAAGTTTAACCTGCCCTGTGATACATGTTACACGTGCAAAAGAGCAGCGCTCCCGCGCTCGCTCGCTGAGATGCGGTATCCGCAGCTCCAGACGGCGCGCGGCCCGCACACCGGTAGAAGTTTAATACGAGACACGTACTTTTGTTTCTGTTTCTTCAATATCTAGTGAAAGGGTTTTTTTCAACAGCAGGTGACATAGTTACTGCCACCAGATCGGAGAGATGGTTCCAATAATGGGCTTAAAGTCATGTCAAATTCAGATTGTGTGATTATTACATTGTATTAAGATTTTATATTACATTAAATTATTATATAATCTTATAACCTTTTTAATGTTATATCCTGTTATTGTGGATTATTAAGATAAATGGATATAAGGTGTATTTTGAAAGAAACCAATAAGAACCGTGAGCCTTAAACCATGATATGAACCGAACCGTGAATTTTGTGAACCGTGCCACCGCTAGTGTTGACACAAGCCGCTGCTTTCACCTAATATCTCCATTTGATGTCTATGTGCCTTTAAGGGTTCTGATGTGGGAGGGAACTAGAGTATGTGCGAGGAGTTGAGGACAAAGAGAGAGTGGTGTAGCTGCGCAGATGCTCTGTTAATGTTATACGATTCAGGAGTTTTGTTCATCAATAAAGTTCGTTGTGAAGTAAGAGAAGCCTCGGGTCATTACAATAATAATAATATTACTCACCCCGTGTTGGATCATTCGCGTGCCTCCACGTGTATCCTTTTATATCCCAGAATTTCTGCTGCCAAGTATCCGACGGCACTTTTAGGAGCTCCGGATAAACAGACGTGTCCCGAACCTGTCTCGAACGTCTCCCGAACGTGTCATGTGTCCAAGTGGAAGTCCATTTTCACAAACGTTCTTCTCGTCATAAGTATCAGTGAAGCGGCGAAGCACGTAGTGGCGTTACGCACATGTGTAATTCGTGCTGGCTGGAATCGATAAGACGAATCGATAGATAAACTGCTAATCCATTCCGTGGAATCGAAACACACGGAACCGGTTCTCAACAGGAACCGGTTCTCGATTCCCATCCCTAGTTGCCTTATTTTATTTTTGTTTCGGTTTTCAGTCTCTGCTCTGGTATTTGTTGATATTAAAGCTGTAGTTTCGAAATTGGTAATGGAACTGAAAAAAAGCTGCATCTGTGCATCCCTAATTATTAAATCTACATGACTAAAGTAAGTAAAATAAACAATTAAAGTGTAAGTATTAATACAGAAAAAAAAGCATTAATTGCTCCACAAAACCCAGTCACTCCATGCACAGTTTAGTCCTGACCTTGGCTTTCTCCCTCATTTCCTCCTGGAAGCGAATGATCTGCCCGGCCGTTTTTATTTCTTTGGGGGACACCAGGAGGAGCCCCGACGTCAGAGGAGGACTGAGCACCACTTCAGCAGGAGGCTCTGGTTCTATGGAGGGTTCACTGACCACCTAAAAACATTACACAGATTAGTATTACTCTCATCCCCTGTGACAAGAAGTGATCTGAAGTATGTATGTATGTATGTATGTACAGTAATTACATAACTGAAATAGTAATCAAATGTAATCCATTCACCTGTTCCGTGTCCTGTTTTATGGGGGATGCCGAGGAAACTGTAGAAAGCCCATTGTTATTTCCGTTATTGAGGCTGAGAATGGAGCAGGAGGAGAAGGAGTTGTGGACATCCTCAGAGAAACCCGGACTCGATTCAACAGATCCGGAGCTGAACCTCGACTTGTGTACCTGGAGAGAACTGAGGCGCACCACCACAGCAGCAGAGTAAGAGGAGAGGCTGGGGGACTCCTGGTAACCTGCCAAAATGTCCTACAAGAGAAGAGATAGTGGTGTAATACTGCTGGTTTTCACATAACATACACATTTATATACAGTGCTGCTCATAAGTTTACATACCCTTACAGAATTCATGGTTTCTTGCCCGTTTGTAAGAGAAAATGAATGACGACACAAGACAAATTTTGTGTTATCAGTCTCTTGCTACTTATTTAGAATTTATTATGCCATTTCTCTTTGTTATTATAATATGCTGTGAGCTACTGTGTCCAAATAATTTCCCTTGTGGATCAATAAAGTTTGTCCAACATTAAAAATGATCATAATGTGGAGACTGTGTGGGGAGTGGATAAAAATAGCAGGGAGTTTGGTCAAGTCACTGGTTACTTGGACGCTCAGAATCTGATTAATATAAGATTTACGAAGTTGTCAGATTATGAAAAAGAGTCTGACGTTTAAACAGAAAAATTTGGAATTTGCAGCAGTTTTACCATATTAAAATATGAAACTTGACTTTGACATTAAAGAATACTCAATACTCCATTTCGATTTTGACACCACAATTCGTTGTTTTTTTTAAACAGTTATTTTCAATACTAAATAATAGTTTTTGTTAATTATATAATGTAATCTTACACTAGTGGTTCTGATAAAACTAAAGGTAAAACTGTTCATGAAAACTCCTATTTTATCCAGTTTGTGATTTTTCTTAATCGATACTTGCTTAAATGAGTATCTAGTTTGAGTTTCAAGTCGTATCTGATTTTCGATCCTTCTGACAGCCTTATCTTGCAGTTTGCATGTCATTTTAATTAGCTGACAACTGAAGCCTTTTTGTTTCCATGTAAACTTAGCCAGTGACTCTCTAATGCAAATGACCAGAAACAAAACGACAATCCATGGATTCTATTTCCGTCATTTGGGCCCCTGATAAAAAATGCTCTAAAATTATTACAGTATATCCACGAATTTAATCATTGCCATTTTAACATCGCAGCTACTGACACAACATATGGGGAATGTCTGATTATTTTCCATTGAATATAGTCAAATTATGTTGATGTGAAAAGTCTAGTTTTATGGCTCAGAACCACTTTATCACTGTGTCCTACAAGCTAAGATAAGATGAAGTCTTAATAATCCACTTCTCTTTAAATTCACACTGAACAGTGAATATATGATTGCCCACAAGTAGTGAATAAATCCATGTTATAGACTTGTTAGCTTTTAGCCAACCAGCTAACAGAAGCTACCGTCAGCATTTTCTCACCTCTCCTCTTTCAGACCAGTGCGGATCATAGTGAAGTTTCCCTTTTGGAGAGTTTTTCAAGGCTTCTAGCGTTTCCCACCGGAAACTGTCTGATTGCATTTTGACAGAAAAAGAAAAATATTTAAAGTGTTTTCGCCAATTTCGCGGCGACGGAACCGCCACACGAGTCCGCTTCACACGCAATCCGAGGAGAAACAAAAGGTGATGGTTTATGGTTCCGCTTTGACTTCAAACTGTTTTCACGGAAGGAGGGATACTACACATTTGCACTGAGAGATTCTACACATCTACACTGAGGGATTCTGCACATGTTTTCACAGAACCAGAAGTATGATGATGGTGCTGTAGTACAGAATTCAAATGACCATATACAGTGAACATGGATTTACATTTCATTAAAACCTAGGCCTATGTGGTAATTAAATAAGCTTGCCGACTATGGTTTCTAACAAAATACTACTATATTTACAATACTATGTATTTTTATGTATATCACTTCAATTCTAGTTGTTGGTATGGTCTTTGCGCAACAAGCAACGCATGTTGTTTTTGTGTTCCATTCCCGGTATAAATAACTAATTAAATAATTATTCCATTTATGATTTTTTTTTTAGGTTAACTTATGTGTTAAACTCAAAATCATTTTTCAGTTTGAAATGTACATAGAGGTAAAAAAAAAAAAAAAAAAAAAAGGTATAGCTAGTATTTACTAACCCTAAATACACCATGACAACAATTATGTTTTTTAAAAAATCATCAATGCCATTTATTTATCACTTATAAAAAACATTTTAACAGCCAAAAAACACAATATAAAAACTTCATATTGGTTAAAAAAAGCATCTTTGAGCACCATATTGTGAGTAATGTGTGGTTTTCTCAGTGACTCTGCATCAAAGATTCTCCGAACAACACGGTTCCGTATGACGTTTTGAGAAAATGGATGTAGTTTTGCAGGGCTCTGTTTGTTGAGTCGCTCTGTTCAAGTCTCTCTTTCAGGTTCTGCAACTGCCCCTGGAACCGGCGCTCCATCTGAGAACAAAAACAAAGACAGACAGATCTATTCATGTTCATGTCCATTTTTGGGTTCATCCTTATTTAGAACAGCCGTTTTATTTGTATATTACTATTTGAACACAAAGAAACTCAAGGTGGTAATTTTAGACTAGTGTTCAAAAAAAGACTATTTAAAGGGCCCATATTATTCCAATTTCTGATCTATTTATAATGTTGTGTCCTCATCAAAAACATATCTAGGGTTGTGTTTTTTTGTTTATTTTTGTTTCATTCACACATATTTAACACAGAAACTCTGCATAGTTCTCCTCTCAAACAGAAAACACTCAGGAAGTGCTTCACTGTGTTTTTAAACTCTGTACACCTTCCCTAGAATTACTTGGATTATTTCAGTCCTGGAATTTCAAATCTCTTCTGAACAAAAAGTGAAAGGTAGCTGACTTGCTTAACTTTAAAACTACCTCTTCATGGCATCACAAGTTAGAATGGAGCATTATGAGCTTTGGAAATGTAGACAGACTAAAAATAAAAGTACTATGTGTGAATGAAACAAAATTCCAGGTATGTTTTTGACAATGTAACAACATTTTAACATGGTTTAAAGGTCCCATGACATGGTACTTCTTGATGCTTTTATATGACTCCGTAATGGTTCCCTAATACTGTAAATGAATCCTTCTTCAAAATCAAGACTCAGTGCATGAGAAACAGAGATAAGATGAGAAAGAGTAATTTTTCTCTCTCTGAACAGTCCATTATGGGAGTTGTTGCTTGAATGCAAATGAGGAGAAAAGAGATGGCCTATAGTAGCGGGTGGGGGCGTGGCCAAACTCTTCGCTCTCAGCTCTCAGCTGTCCGCTCTGACCCATTTCCGCGTTTTTGCGCGGAGGAAGAGATGAGAAGCGTTCCATTGAAAAATAAACACATTTCCACAGAAAATAAAATTAAACCACTGCTGTTCAAAGGTCCAGAGGCTCAGATAAAGGACTTCCGAGCCTAGAAACACTCGGACGTGCCTCCAGGCAAATAAAAAAAACTCATTTCGCATTGCGTAGCTCCTTTGCAGTCCAAACTCTATGGGCGTGATTTACAGAGACGCTGAGTAGAGACACAGACGGGGGTGGAGCTGCATTTTTCAAGCTGACATCAATAAGGTGCCTTGTTGAGAATCGCCCATTTGAGCTGTGTTTTTTTCTAACGCAGAAAAGGACCGCAAATGCTCAGTTTAGACATTTTGCAACTTTTAGCCATGGGGGGGGGGCCCTAAACAGGGTAGGGGAGCTCACATTAACGTTCAAAAACCTCAAAGTGAAAATTTCATGCCATGGGACCTTTAAAGCTCGCAGTCAATTTTACATAAACAAATCGTGTGACTGACTGTAAATTACTAATATTATCTGTGCCACCATTGTCTAAAAATCTATGGGAAACACTACTTATCGTGGTACTTAGTGTCGAGGCGCCGGACAGAGGCGGGGTAAAGGGTACCATTTACACAGAGTCAAGAGCAGGGTGGAGCCCTTTACAAAATCTGGATAATTTTGTGATTGTCCTTTTTTCGTATAGAGAATATGAAATACAGGCCTGGCCTACCAACATGATGTGTACTCAGGGCCCACAATTTTGTACGACACTCCTGCTTGGTGTGAAAACTTTGAGGGCCAGTGCTTTCGAATGGATAGCATTGTGCCAGTGACGTGCGGTCATTAGAGGATCATCACACAGAAAAAAAAAGTACAATGAAAAAATAAATTAAATGATTGTATTTATCCAATGATTTGCACTATAAAGTTATTTTCTATTTAACTTCGCCATTTGAATTACTTTTTTATTCAAAATCGCTGAATTTTTACTTTTACCGTTCAAATACTGGTGCGGAGAGGCACCAGCCATTCGTGCCTCACATGGACTGACTGTGCTGTAGCTCAGCAGTGACAGATACTGCGCTAAAGCGGCGGTGAAAAGACGCCGGGTGAGGCACGTAGTTACCTCATGGTCGAGGCGCTGGTGAGCCCAGGGATTCTTCTGCAACTTCTGGGGCAGCAGATTAGAATAAGTGACAGCGAGATACAATTTAGAGTTAGCAAGTCAAGTTTAATAATCCGTTCAGCTTCACTTTTTTCTTCTCGTCTGGCCCGACTTTTTAAACGGAGGAAGACTGCATATTTAAGCTCAAGCAGTTTTCTAAACTGGACTTTCAGTCGATGCAGGAGTTTATAATTAAAGGAAGACCAACGCTAAAGAGCTTGCTTCAGACTACGGGACGAAAGACTCGCTCTTTTCAAACAGTGTGGTAAGAAATAGTCTTTTCCTCCCTTCATTTCTCATCCTGCTGTGACAATGTCTGGACTCAGATGGGATATTGTCAGTACTCGATTTGAGGGGGGATGGGGGGGTGGCATCTTCCCCCCTTCTTCCAAAAGAGTCAAAATCATCCTTCTTCAAAAACGGTCATCCCTTCTTCCATCCCTTGTGGCATTTTATCAATCAGGCATGAAAATCCCTCACTTTTGGCGAAATTCGCCGTTTTAAAGTCAAAATAGGAGAAAAAAAAAAAAGGGGGGGGGGGGGGGGGGGGGGAAATCCCCGCATGTTCTCCTGCCAGTGCCAAGAGCCAATCATAGGCCGAACGGCGCTCCCGCTTCCAATCATGTTGCAGGATAATTACCCACCGATCGTGCTCCCACCAATCATGACGATTAGCGCTGTTGTGTTTGCGCCTTTCCGCCAATCAGCTGTGAGCGAAACCCGTGAATATGTACGCTTCATTTCAAAAGAATAAGGACAGTGAAACTGGAGAAAATACCTAACTTGCTACCAAAATGCTACGTAAGAAGGAACTTTCGCCTCGGGACACGGGATACGTTCAGGATATGTCCGTTTCTCCAGAGCTCCGGATAATTAAAGACCGTGGATATACGCGATACGCGCATACACGTGGATACGCAAACTATCGGACAACATGGTAAACTATTACAACGGAGTGACTGCGTTCTTATGGGGTGAGTCATATATTATTTCTGCATCAAAGGGACATATTAGCTGAGAGCAGGGGCCTTGTGTCAGCGTGTGTCCAGGTCTAAACCGGGACTAAACCAGGACTAAACCAGGTCTAAACCAAGACTAAACGGGGATTAAACCGGGACTAAACCAGGATTAAACCAGGTCTAAACCGGGACTAAACTGGGACTAACCCGGGACCTAAACTAGGACTAAACCGGAATTAAACCAGGACTAAGCCGAGTCTAAACCGGGTCTAAACCGGGACTAAACCAGGACTAAATCAGGCCTGAACCAGGACTAAGGTGTGTGTGTGTGATGTATTATTGAATTATTGAATGATTATATGAACTTTGGCATGTTGGACTCCCCCAGGGCTGCCCTTTGGCACCGGTTCTGTTCATTATATGTATGGACAGAATTTCTAGGCGCAGTCAGGGGCCGGAGGGGATCCGGTTTGGGAGCCACAGGATCTCATCTCTGCTGTTTGCAGATGATGTTGTCCTGATGGCTTCATCGACCTCCAATGTGCACTGGGGCGGTTTGCAGCCGAGTGTGAAGCGGCTGGGATGAGGATCAGCTCTTCCAAATCCGAGGCCATGGTTCTCGACCGGAAAAAGGTGGTTTGCCCTTTCCGGGTGAATGGAGAGTCCTTGCCTCAAGGGGAGGAGTTCAAGTATCTCGGGATCTTGTTCACGAGTGAGGGGAGGATGGAGCGTGAAATTGACAGGCGGTGCAGCGTCGGCAGTGATGCGGTCGTTGTACCGGACCGTTGTGGTGAAGAGGGAGCTGAGCCAAAAGGCGAAGCTCTCAATTTACCGGTCAATCTACGTTCCTACCCTCACCTATGGTCATGAGCTCTGGGTAATGACGGAAAGGACGAGATCGCAGATACAAGCGGCCAAAATGAGTTTCCTCCGCAGAGTGGCTGGGCGCACCCTTAGAGATGGAGTGAGGAGCTCAGTCACATGGGAGAAGCTCGGAGTAGAGCCTCTGCTTCTCCACGTTGAGAGAAGCCAGCTGAGTTGGCTCGGGCATCTGTTCCGGATGCTTCCTGGACGCCTCCCTCGGGAGGTGTTCCGGGCATGTCCCACCGTAAGGACGACCCGGGGAAGACCCAGGACACGCTGGAGGGACTATCTCTCCTGGTTGGCCTGGGAACGCCTTGGGGTCCCTCCCGGAGGAGCTGGAGAAAGTGTCCGGGGTGAAGGAAGTCTGGGAGTCCCTGCTTAGACTGTTACCCCCCGCGACCCGGCCCCGGATAAGCGGAAGAAAATGGATGGATGGATGGATGGATATATGGACTTTTTGTTATAAAAGCATTTCCATTTTAACAAAGTACCTTCTAGTTCTGCCCTGCCCTGAAACACCACAGTGATGTCAGTGACGGGGAAGGGCTTAGCTTAATGTCATGCAAATGAGTTCCTTTCTGTTCCACAAGCAGATCTTTAATGGGGAATTTCTCATATTGTTGCCTTCAGAATGTGCTGCTTTCACCAGGGGGAATTGTTTCTTTCCGATAAATAGTATTGTCTTGTGCAGGCCATGCAACTGAGAATGCAAGCTATAAATCAGATGGGATTTAGGATTTGCCATGTCTAGCAAGTCACCCTAAAATGGACTACAATGCAGGAAATTGCATCTAAGAAATACAAAATGGAAAATGTCACATGAATGAAAAATTTCACCATCCCCCGGTTTCATTTTACAACTCGACTACTGGATATTGTGACCTGAAAAATTAGCAAAGAAGCCTTGTTAAACACAAGTGGTCCACCGTTCACATTCAAAGCTAGATCGCGCTAAAAACGTCACTATTTTAATTTATGACGCTACTTGGTGCGCTCTGGAAAATACACTGAATAATAATTAATTTTCAGTTTCTCATCAAAAATATTACAAGCTCCAGTCAGTTACAGGGAGAGAAATTGGCCCAGGGCCAAACCAAATATACTCAGGGGCGTTCTTTGACGGGGGCCACCTGGGCAATTGCCCAGGGCGGCATCGCGGGAGGGGCGCAGCGGTGGCGCGAAGGAAAAAAAAACAAACAAAAAAAAACGGTGCGGAGGCGCGGAGCAAAGATCCGTGCGGATCCTTGTGCAGGGGCTGGGGTGGGGGGCTGGTGCTGTGCTGGCTCGTGGTTACATGAAGACAGAGTAGCGCACGGTGTACAGTATATGACAAAACAGTCGCAGTGATGGACTGAAAAAGACTGAAGCCATCAGGTGCTCAATTTGGAAAGAAATGGAAAGAAGAGGAGGAGAAGTGAGCAAAAGAAAAAGGTATGCTATCGACTAGTCTTCAAGTTTGACTTTGATGATGATGTTGTATTAGTTAAACTCCCCCGATGTGATTGTTGATGCATGTTTGTCCTTCCTCCAAGCTCATATGAAGACATTGTGGACGAATTTGCATCCAGGAAGGCCAGGAAATCCAACTTTTAGACTGTTTTCATATTACTTCTTTTGCCCTTGTTATTTATGACAAATTATAGTGGTTTGCCTTTTTTGCCACTTCCTCACTTATTACTTCCTGTTACTTATGATACACAATAGTGTTCATTATTTGTTTTTATGTGTACAGTAATGTGTATAGAATGTACCTTGCGCGTTCATTTATTTATGATACAGGATTGCACTCTTTGCACCATTTTTGCCAATTTAATGTGTAGTAATTAAAAAAAAAATTCATGTTATTCTGTAATGTACAGATCGTTTAAATTTTTGTTATTTATATGGTGCGACTTCAATGGAGGTTTAAGTCTTTTTGTTAATTATGTTACACTAATGTTGCACTTTTGCTCTCTTAAATGGCTGTAGGCCTACATGGCTATAATGTGAAATAATTGCGCCTTTGGGCCTTCAAAAACTTTTTTGTAATTATTGTTTATTGTTCATTAAAACTAACTTGAAAGTAGTTGTTGTGAATTGTTGTTGTGAAAGAAGGGTTTAACCACCCCCCCCCCCAGAGACCGCAAGTCAGTCTCGGGGTGGGGGTGGGGGTGGGGTGGGGGGTGGGGCAAGAGTGGCTTTCGCCCAGGGCGCAAATCGCTCTAGGAACGCCACTGAATATACTGCTGATGTCAGTGCCTCACCATGACTGTCACCGCACATCACTGTGTTGTGCGTACCTCCTGTTTGCTCCTCTGCAGCAGGCTGAGCTCTGTCTTGGCTCGGCTCAGTTCACTCTGTAAATCCAAGGCTTTGGACTGGGACACACACTCTTTGGACAGGAGCCTCTGCATCTCCATATCAGTCTGTCTCTTAGCATCCTCTAAACTCTGCTGCAGTCTGGAGTTTAAAACTGACACCTCCAGACCCCGCTCCTCCAGCTCCTTCTCCAACTTCAACACCAATCCCTCCTTCAGAATCACGTTCTGGGACTGGGCTGTGGACTGGACCTTCAGCTCCTCCAGTTTACTGACCACAGACAATAATGGAATAAGTTTAGTCTCATATACAGTAGTCCTAAGGCACTTTTTAAAGGTGCATTGTGTAACTTTTCTGTTGAATATGTCATTACTCAGCCTGGAATGTTCTGCAGTATGACATTAAACAGCTCTACTTCACATTTATTCAATTCCAGGTGGTTTTATAGCTCAAAAATACCTAGAAAAACAGGCATTCTGACTGTGAGTGGGGTTGATTCTCCACAGATGTGACCTGTAAATAGAAAGGTTTAATACCTTATTGTGAAACATTCCAAACAAAGCAATAACATCTGCATGCTGCATCATAATGCCAAAGAAAGTCCCTAGTTTGTGAATTGTGTTCAATGACAATGGCAATAAAACTGATTCAGATTCTAAAGTAATCATTATTTCAGATAAATAGGTATGATCGGTGAGCAAGAGGAAACGGTGACAAACTAATGTGAAAGGCTTTGCCCCCTGAGGACATGCCATTGTGGAGAATATGCACAGAATTGGAGTCTGACTAACTACTTCTTTTCATATAATGAGTACATAAAGATGCTGGTACTTCTCTAAAGTCTGTGTTTTCTTGTGGAGGCTGTTGTTTTCATCTAGCAGAAGCGTGTTTCTCTGTTGAGCCAGGTCCAACTGCGCCCCCTGCTGTTCCACCTGAAATGACAGAACCAGAGCTGAAACCAGTGGTATTAAAGGAAAAGTAACGTTTTTTACAATCTGAGCCTTATTTTGGTAATAAAACAAGTTGTTTTACTCACCCATAGCACTTTGGTGTCATATGGAGCACTTCCGGAGATGTTTTAGATTTGCGATTTCCATAATGTGAGTTCTCGGGGCACATGTTTGCGGTCTCCAAATAACACAAACTTTAGCACTTCTCAAATCATAGAAGCTCGATGTCTTAGCCTACGATTTCGTTTGGTCAAAAGTGGCCTGTAATCTGAGATTTAGCCATAGTTTCGAGTAGATGAGGACGCCAGTGCGCATTCGCGGAGTGTGCTCTCAGCTCCCGGGACCCAAACATGAAACGCAAAGCTGTAAACTATGGATAAATCTCGGATTACAGGCCACTTTTGACTCAAATGAAATCGTAGACCAAGACATCGGGCTTCTATGATTTGAAAACTGCTCAAGTTTGTGTTATTTGGAGCCCGCACGGGGCATATTACATGCTCGGGGAATATAGCTATGGCTAGAAGTCGCGCTAGGCTAACGCTAATCTAAAACATCTCCGGAAATGCTCCATATGACACCAAAGTGCTATGGGTGAGTAGAACAACTTGTTTTATTACCGAAATAAGGCTCAAATTGTAAAAAAACGTTACTTTTCCTTTAAGCAAGCTCACAGTAGTGGTCATTTCACACCTCAAAAAGTTTGAATTTCAGTATAAAATAATGCATTATGAGTGTAAAATTAGATCACAACATTGTTAACCTGCACTGGTAACCTGCTGTCACTTAGCCACTGAACAGAGGCTATAGATGGCTATATCTTGCCTTGAGTCGTAGTTGGGCGAGTGTGGTGGTGTGTTCACTGTTCCTCTTCTCGTAAATCTCAGCGCTCTGCTGTGCTGCCTTCAGGCGCTGCTCAGTCTGTCGGATTTTCTCGGGCAGGTCCTCGAGGGCTCGTAGACGGTTGTGCAGGTGCCGTTTCTGTCCCTCCTTCTCCAGACTCAGCTGCACCTTCAGCTCTCGGCTCTGTGCCTCGGCCTCCTCAAGCTTTTGGACAAAGCGCTCAGACTCCAAACGGCTCTCTTGCACCTTGAGTGGGAAAAGGAAGTGTGCGTTAGCATGTTAGTTGTTGTTAGCTTTACTGCCATGGCAAAACTCCTCTCTGAGGGTTGTGAAATCCGTTTATAAACTAATTGCGAGGAATAATTAAGGTGCTCAAAATGTGAGAAAAGGCTATGGACCACTTTGGACCCTTTAAAATGAACTAATTCTGTTTTTCACATTCTTAAGGTAGTAAAAATCAGGCTTTTAAGTGTCTGTGTATAATTTTTTATAATGTAATATTGTCAAGTTATTCTTTCCCACAACAAATACTGTACATTGTTAAAGCAGACCTTGCAAAATGAGACTGCCGAGTCCTGTTTGCATCTAATCCAACCAACCAAATGTGTCACGCGTCAGTATTGTATATTTATATTTTAGTTATATTTTCTTAATTATCACAACAGAGGAAGTTGTTACCTTCTTCCTGTATTTCTCCACCTGGCTCTCATGTTTTCTGAGGAGGGATTTGAGCCCTCGAGCTTCAGACTGCAGAGCTCTGAGTCTCTCCTCTGATGCAGACAACTCGCCCTAAGACACAGGAAAACAAAGAACACATTTTAAAATCTTATTGATTTTGTTAAAGGTGCATTGTGTTACTTTTCTGGTGGAGAGTCTGGCAAATGCATTTCTCCATGGACATGTTAGTGCTTTGTCTGGAAGGCTTCACGATATAGCATTAAACCTTTCTATCTTCATGGAGACCAAACCAGACTAAATTACGGGTCAATTCTGTGGACAGCCCTCGCAGTCAGAATTTTTTAGGTATTTTTGAGCTAAAAAAAACAAAACAAAAAACAAACACCTGTAATAGAATAATAGTAAGGCAGAGCTGTTTAACGTCACACTGGGGAACATTCCAGGCATACCAATGACATATCCATAGAAATTTCATTAATTTCATCAATTTTAGTGCTACATTTATTGTGAAGTGTTTTTGTGTTACCGTGAAAAGCGCTATATAAAACCGATGTATTATTATTATTATAAACAAGCAGATGACAAACCCCCAAGCAAAAAGTTACAAAGTGCTCCTTTAATTAAACACACAAAAATAACACACATAAAATAAAATAATGCCCACTTAAAAATAAAAATACATACAGAGCAATCCGTAATTAGATATAAAATTGTTGGAAGTCCCATAATTTCCTCAACAAACAACAAAATATTGTGTCTTATTCTTCATGTTCTGAAATGTGATTCTTGTATTAATTTGTCAGTTCATATTTCAGTCTATTTGTCAATTCTTTTGGACCTGCTTAAACAAAATGTGAACAGAATCATTTGTCAGAACTATCAGAATGAGATATTATTACCAAATCGTTCAGCAATAATGGGCATTTGCTTGTGTTTACATGCATCCAAAACATCAAAATCTAGAAAAAGTGATTAGTCCATCCATCCATCTTCTTCCATTTCGCGGGAGCAGCAGTCCAAGCAGATCTGCTGCCCAGAACACAATGCACCAGCCCCCATGAATCCTCCCGCAGGTCCACGGGAGGACGGCCCACAACACAACAGGCCTTAATGCACTGTCTGTCATGGGGGCTACCAGTGTCCACAGACACTGGGGGCAAGGTGGGGTTAAGTGTCTTGCCCAAGGACACAACAGCAGTGCTCATCTGTGGGAGCTGGGGTTACACACAGTCAACCCATCAAGAGCGAGATTCGAACCGCCAACCCCTGGATCACTAGAGACAAATGCTCTACCAACTGAGCTACTGCGTGATTAGTGAACATTTTATCTTATGATTTTAAAGGTGGATTGTGTAACTTTTCTGGTGGAGGGTCTGTCAGATGCTTTTCTCCGTGGACATGTTATCGCTTTGTCTGGAATGTTTCACAGTATGACATTAAACCTTTCTAACTTCATGGAAACCAAACAAAAAAAACTTACAGGTCAGATCTGTGGAGAGATGATGTTTTCTGGTTATTTTTGAGCTATAAAACCACCTGTGATTGAATAAATGTAGGGCAGAGCTGTTTAATATCATACTGTGAAACATTCTGGTGAACTGTGCCATGTGAGTACTGAAAAACCCACCTTGTGTTTGTGATTCTCTGTGTTCAAAGCAGCGTTCTGTTCAGTCATGTGTTTTATCTGTGAACGGAGCTCCTCTCTCTCACTCAGGTTCTGCTCCTCACACAAGTGCAGCTGATCCACCAGCTCAGAAACATGACTGAAAACAAAAGTCAAGCAGAGGACATGTTTCAGGTCACCTTTCATTAGAGTGTGGCTGGGAGTGGGCTCACCACCAAAAATATAGTTAAATTCTACATCCGGCATTTCAAAATAACAAAACAAAATGACCCAGGTAAGTTTTTCCCACAGTACTGTTGTTCCGTGCCCCCATCTCAAATATTCAAAAGGGCTCATATTGCACTATTTTGAACTTATAATGTTTCCTCATCACGAACAGACCTGGGGGGTATTCCACGAACATCGCTAAACATAGCGGCGCCTAAGTGGTAAAGCCTGAAGTAGCGGCAACTTAGCGTAAAGCCTGAAGTCGTTTCACTAACGCATTTCAGCTGCGCCTCAGCGGCACTAACTTCAGACGCGCCTATCCAGTCCTGGCCTAGACACGTGCACGGGGGACGTAAGAAGCCCAGAACAAGCGACTGTCGAAAACGCGATCATGACGAAGATTCGGGCCGATTATTTCAGCGCATCAGAACAGAAGTTGCTTTTGGAACTCTACAACACATTTGCAATAACCAAGGCGAGAGACATGGCATGGCAGAAGATCACTGAGCGCTTAAATACGTAAGTTAAGTCCTATAACAGTGCTGAATGTTGAGTTTTTTAAAGTATGTTTTCACCATCGGTGTCAAGACAAGTCCGTGGGGGAGATGTGCTACAGTTTGGCATCTGGGAGACGTGAGTTCGATTCTCAGGGAGAACAGTTGATGTCATAAATATTATATATTTGTAGAGCAGTCAGTTGTAATTTATTTTTACTGTGTAAAAGTATTTGCTCCAACTATTACGTTAAATTGTGTTATCTTGTCTTTGAGCAGGAATAATGTGAAGAGGACTGTTTTGCAGGTAAAGACAAAGCTTAAAAACATTTTGCAGTGTGGTAAGTAGGCTAATATTAATATTATTATTCAGTGAAATTAGTAATACTGTTGAAATGGTACCTTAATTTAATTTAAAATGAACAGTAGCTACCAAGCCACAGGAGGTGGGAGCCCCCCTCAAAATCTTTCACCTGCAGAGGAGCTGGCACTGGCCCTAAACCGGGGTCGCCCACTGGTGGAGGTAACTGAAGGAGGGACCCCATCAAAGGTCCTTCCTGCGAGTTCTCGTGAAGAGTATATTCAAGGTATTCTCTAGGCTACTGCTTGCCTCAGCTGTGATCCAAGCATTTGTGTATTTTAATAGTATGCTTGTGTTACATACACTTGGACCCTCCTCAGCAGTCCTCCAGCAGTGCCTTGCCTGACCCTCAGCAGTCCTCCAGCAGTGCCTTGCCTGACCCTCAGCAGTCCTCCAGCAGTGGCCTCACACCAGAATGTCATACCTAATGTCTTTTATTGTTTTATGCCTATTGATGGAAATTGATAAATAGGATTTCATTAAAAAGGCTTGCACAGCATCTCTGAAGCAAATTTGTTGAATCATTGAAATGTTGCATCATGGAGTGTGCCTGTTATTTGGCTACATTTTGTTTTAAAAGTAAAGGTTTACCTTTAACTGTATTCTTTGATAGAGATGTCACATAAAATATAAAGTGTCAATGTCGTCAAGTGAGAGTGATGTTAGGCCCAGCTGATATAAGTTCTATGATGATATGAATAATTGTAGGTTAAATTCATTCACATTTGTGTAATGTGTGGCAAATGTAAATTCGTGAAAATGTAACACATAACTGACTTGCGCATGAATACATCAGTAACAATAATCGAACCTGGGACGCCGACGTGAAACATGCAGTACTTAAAACCACTCGATCAGTCTTTCTCTGTGATGGCTCTGGAATTCTTCTATTTGATAATGTCG
This sequence comes from Paratrypauchen microcephalus, assembly GCA_036785185.1. Lineage (NCBI taxonomy): Eukaryota > Metazoa > Chordata > Actinopteri > Gobiiformes > Gobiidae > Paratrypauchen > Paratrypauchen microcephalus. The sequence continues at coordinate 1,158,950 of JAVJIX010000223.1, read as the reverse complement.
TAAAGACAGCGGTTCAAAAGAATATTTTTAAATTACTGGAAATTTGTCAAAACTGACCAAGAACGTAAGGTCACTTTTTTTTGAGGATATTGTTTTCGGACAACATAGATAGTCATGCGGGAGGTGTGCGGAACTGTTTTTTGACAGTGTTTACTTCCAGTACATATTCTCTGTGACACGGCTTGTTTAAGCCTCCTCTATAGCCTGCCCTGGACCAGGCTAGCTCCGACGACTGTGTTGCCGCAGTAACTCAGCGGGGACTAATGTTAGTTAGTAGTTAGAGTCGTGGAACCGAACTCTCACTAAAACTAGCACAGACTGTCGAATAAAGCCGAGCTTTGCGCTTAGCCACGTTCGTGGAATACCCCTCTGGAGTTGTGTTTTGTTTCACTCACATATGTTTAACACACAAATCCTGCAGAGTTCTTCTCTCAAACAGAAAACACTCTGTTCCACCTTGTACTTAAGTAAGATTTTTAGGTATCAGTACTTTACTTAAATAGATACTTTTTACTTTGACTTTTACATTACTTTTGAGAGCAGGTATCTGTACTTTCTACTCCACTACATTTTTGAACAGGACTGAAAAGTAAAAGTATTTTTTATTACTGTTTTAGATCTGATAAAAAGACTTTGCAGTCTTAACAGCTTAAAATCACAATTGTTTCTACTGAACAAAATCTGTATCAAAATCACTATATTTGAAGTGTTATTAGGCCTCAAACTCTGCTCTTTACAGGTACTTTAATACTTTCACTTCAGTAGATTTTTTCATGTGATACTTTTACTTTAGCATTTTCTTTGCTCCGGCATCTGTACTTTTAGTTACGTAACTGTGAGGGAGCTGTAGACCACGCCCTCACTTATCAGGTGTATACCTTCATGTTTCTACCTTTATATATAGTATATACTTAATTTGATTCACAGTTATATAGTCAGTTGAGTCATTAGCCGTTTCCCAATTCAGCGAGTGCACAGTTCGGCACATGGTTGGAAGGGGATGTGCGTCACATGCGGCGTGACAACTGCTGTCCCATTTCGTTTTTGTCCCATGCACAGTTAACATGCGGTCAAAAGCCCCAGCATGCACAGCACGGCAGGATATATGACTGCAAAGATGGACTTGCCAGCAACATCGCGATGTGACAGTTGCGGCTTCACTATAAAATGTAAGTACTGGTTCACCTCACCTACAACTATGCTACATGAAACTCTTCATAAATTACGCTAAACATGTGTAACGGCATAGTTCACGGCACCTGTATTACCGTTCACATGCTTTTTTCCTTACACGTCTTTATTTCCTTTGCTGTTGTAATGCTGGATATTCTACAGTATAGCCATGTCCCAATTCGAAGTATTACTAGTAGTAATAGAATAATATTTTTGTCTTTAGGGAACAAGGAGCAGACCACCCGGCTCATTGAGCTGAGGCGGGACCTGTTACATTTCGCAGACGGCCATGCGATCCACGGACTGCACTAAGGGCTGAGCGAGTATGCACCACCTCGACTGCAGGCTGAGACCACGCTCCGAACCGTGCACTCGCTGAATTGGGAAACAGCTAGAAAGTTGCCATGTTTTCACTGTTCACTCCTCTCTTTCCTTTGCCTTTGAGGTGATTGGAGGAGACATTGATTTGGAGGCATGCCCTTATCAGTGCAGTTTAGGCAGTACTCGAGTTGAGGGGGGATGGGGGGGGATGGCATCCCCCCTGTGGGAAAAAATAGTCAAAATCATCCCTCTTCTAAAAGGGGCATCCCTTCTTCCATCCCTTATGGCATTTTATCAATCAGGCATGAAAATCCCTAAACTTTTGGCGAATTTCGCCGTTTTTAAGTCAAAATGGCCAGTGCGCTCCAGCTTCCAATCATGTTGCAGCATAATTACGCACCGATACGCGCTCCCGCCAATCATGACGATCGCCGCTGTTGTGTTTGCGCCTGTTCGCCGATCAGCTGTGAGCCTGATATTTACGCGGCGTTTCTAAGAGAAGAAGACTCCTTAACTTGCTACGTTAATGCTACGTAAGAAGGAACTCTCGCCTCGGGACACGGGATACGTTCGGGATTATGTCCTTTTCTCCGAAGCTCCGGATTATTAAAGACAACACGGCAAACGTGTGTGTGTGTGTGTGTGTGTGTGTGTGTGTACGTGTGTGATAACATATATCCTGTGTATTATTGAATTATTGAATGATTATATGGACTTTTTGTTATAAAAGCATTTCCATTTTAACAAAGTACCTTCTAATTCTGCCCTGCCCTGAAACACCACAGTGATGTCAGTGATGGGGGAGGGCTTAGCTTAATGCCCCCCCCCCCCCCGTTGGTGAAAAATTTCACCATCCCCCCTGGTTTCATTTTACAACTCGACTACTGAGTTTAGGTGCAACCCATCATCCTGATCTGGACTCCACCAAGTGTTGCTTTGGGAGGGGAGGTTTATCTGGGGAAATTATTTTAACCAAATGAACTATGAACTAATATTTAAAAACCCATTGTCTGGACGTGAAGCAGCTGAGTTTGTGGAGAACTTTTTATCTGCCCGACAGGGACCAAAGACCTTCCGGTTCAATCCACAGTCCAGGGGCAGCATGTCACAGGGTACGTCTCTGGACTCTGGTGTAGGTGGTGGTCCGGTCCAGGTTGGAGGTGCCGCTAAGCCAAGAGGGGAAAGTGTGTACTCTACCAAAGTTATGCCCTCTGCTAGGACTCTTGTTTGCTTTTTGTGTGGTCAGGAAGGGCACAAGAAGCTAGATTGCTCTGCCGGGAAAGCTAAGTCAGCTTATTTTTTGTACTGTACCTCAACAGGAAGAGAGGAGGTTCCAGGGGTGGGCAAGCGGCAGCTTACTCAGGTTAAAGTAAATGGGGAGCTAGCGCTAGCTATGCTTGATATGGGCAGCATCCAAACCTTAATTAATCCCTCAGTTTTAAAGGGGCAGAACCAGTCTGGGGGGCCAGACCTTGACATATCTGGTGTGCATGGGGACCAACGGCTCTATCCAACTGCAATAGTTTACGACCCAGGAGGTTGTGCCTTCCGATGGGGGAGGAAATGTGAGGTAGCTGTAGACCACGCCCTCACTTATCAGGTGTATACCTTCATGTTTCTACCTTTAGAAGCAACTTTATTGATCTCACACTGGAGAAATTCTTCTCTGCATTTAACCCATCCTGTTATTAGGAGCAGTGGGCAGCACATTACTGCGCCCTGGGACCATCTCCATGATCTTCTTGCTTCGGCTTGGTCAGGACCTAAGCTGGAGGATTTTACCTATGGTGCATGTTTTGGGTTGATGGGGAAACCGGAGTGCCCGGAGGAAACCCACCCAGACATAGGGACCAGAACCCAGACCATGCATGCAAATTCCACACAGAACACACACAGAAAGGCCTGGGCGACCCAGGGATCGAACCCGGAACCTTCTTGCTGTGAAGCATGAGCGCTAACCACTCCACCAATATATATATATAGTATATACTTAATTTGATGCACAGTTATATAGTCAGTTGAGTCATTAAGTTGCCATGTTAGTTTTTACTGTTCACTCTTCTCTTTCCTTTGCCTTCGAGGTGATTGGTGGAGACATTGGCCGTTTCCCAATTCAGTGACGGCACGCTTGTGAGTGTGCCGTCGGTCTGTCGTCGAGACGGCGCACACTCGCTCTGTCCTTAGTGCACTACGTTTCTCACATGGCCGCCTGCGAAATTGAACAGGTCCCGCCTCAGCTCAATGAGCCGGGTGGTCTGCTCCTTGTTCCCTAAAGACAAAAATATTATACTATTGCGACTAGTAATACTTGGAATTGGGACATGGCCAATGTTCCCCCTAATTTAATGTGTCTGAGCAAACACACTAACTCCACATCCGAAATGAACCCCCCCCCCCGCGCGGCTCACTTTGCAGATATAAAAAAAATGCCCCCGCGGCTGAATAAAAAGCTCTTTCATCCCTGATTTACAGTGCGCTGCACAAGTTTTCTTGTGCGCTGAGAATGTGCGCACAGTGCGCAGCTTAGAGTAAACGCTGGACATGGCGACACTGTAGAATATCCAGCATTACAACAGCAAAGGAAATATAGAAGTGTAAGGGGAAAAGCATGTGAACGGTAATACAGGTGCCGTGATCTATGCCGTTACGGCTACTGTCACACATGTTTAGTGTAGTTTATGAAGAGTTTCATGTAGCATAGTTGTAGGTGAGGTGAACCAGTACGTATATTTTATAGTGACGTCGCAACTCTCACTTGTGGATGTCGCTGGCGAGTCGGTCTTTGTAGTCCCGCGCTGTGCATGCTGGGGCTTTTAAGTGTGCGGAGCGTGCATGTTTGCACACTTGGTCCACGCCCCGATTTCCATGGAAACGACGGCGCCGTTCAGAGCTCGTCTTGACGGTGCAGGGGGAAAAAAACGAATGGAACGGCCCTTGTCGCGCCGGATATGACGCATATCCCGTTCCAAGGACGCTAACAAGCGTGCCGTCGGTGAATTGGGAAACGGCCATTGATTTGGAGGCGCGCCCTTATCAGTGTAGTTCAGGTGCAACCCATCATCCTGATCTGGACTCTACCAAGTGTTGCTTTGGGAGGAGAGGTTTATCTGGGGAAATTATTTTAACCAACTATTGATATATGAACTAATATTTAAAAACTGATTATACACCAACAACATACAGTATTTTACTATATATTATATTTATGAAATGTGAACCTGTAAATAGTGCAATAGATTTGGTAGTTTTTGTATGTGTAAAGGTACCTGTGCTTAGTGGTTTAGGCTGGGCTGTATAAGGGGTTTTTTGTGTCACTGTCGGGGTTGCCTGTTGTCTGTCATGGGGAGATGCTGTCGGTTAACTCTGCAAATGGTGTGGCCAAATTAAAGAAAGTAAAGAGCTCAAACCGTCTTTTCTTTTTTTTTGTTTTGTTTGACCCTTCGGATGCTACGGCTGTCCTGGGTTATTAAGAGGCCAATTACATCTACAATCTTACAGTAACAAAACTTACTTTACCACCACTGTATATTAGTTAATGGTGGTAATGGGTCCATTTTCACCTGCGTAATCAGACTTTTGCTTTTTATATCAAAAATGAGTCTCCTGTGACTGACCGTTTGAGCAGTAGGATTTCCTGCTCCAGATGTTCTTTGGCAGAGACTTCGTTTTGGTGTCGAACGCACCATTCACTGGACGAGGACAAGGCATCAGTCAGCTGCAGCTCCTGTGAGAGAAACATCTGTTCAGATCAGATGATACAATACCATCTACAACTTGCAGGACTTGAATTAAAGGGGCATTGTGTAACTTTTCTGGTGGAGGGTCCATCAAATATTTTGCTCTATGGAAATGTTATTACTTTGTCTGGAATGTTTCACAGTATGTTATTAAACCTTTCTGTCTTCACGAAGGCCAAACCAGACCGTTACAGATCAGATCTGTGGAGAGGCAAACCTACTCACTCAGAATGCCTGTATTTCTAGGGATTTTTGGGCTATAAAAACCACCTGTAACTTAATAAATGTAAGGTAGAACTGTTTAATGTCAAGTTAGAAATTGAACCTTTAAGAATATGCATCTAAATCTGTAGCAAGGTTTAGGGTTAGTGGTGTAAAATTAATTGCAATTGAGGATAGAAAATTTAGAAAATCATATTTAGTAGGCCTAGAGTATTTGGAGTTATTTTAGTATTTTGCTGTTTCCACAGGTTGATGTGGGGTACCAAAATAAAAGCAAGGATTTCAAAATAAAAGTCTCAGCATTGAAATGAACTACAAAACTCCTAAAAGGCAGACCAACAAGAAAGACAAAGATTTTGGCTGTCTAAATACCTCTTGACAGAGAATAATAAACACTTACTGTAAATAAATTCAGAAAACAAATAAAACATGTAGAACACCTCCAGCCTGATGACACTGCAAAGTATCAATAGATCCTCCTAACGCAGTGCTTCTCAAATAGTGGGGCGGGCCCCCCTGGGGGGGCGTGGCGTGATGCCAGGGGGGGGCGCGTATGACCCTGGGAAACATGTTTTTTTGCTGTACTGTACTAGAACTAAGTGTAATTGCACATCAACAACAGTAGTTGGCAGTGGCGTTCTCACATGCGATTTACGCACAGTCTCACCATTAACAGAACATCCTCTGTCACAGAAAAAACGCGTATATTCCACTGGGTCGTGTCCTTTAGTCCGACAGAAGCTGACGCATCAGTGGCACAAGGAGAGAGCGTATTTTTTCAGTGCTTTTAGCTTATGCAAATGAGGTGGTTTTAAGTTTCATTTCTGTAAAACGTAAACAAATGTGCGCAAAGCTGCATTAAAAACACATTAATATTTGAGTCCTCAGTGCAGTCTTTGTTGTAAGTTTCTTTTTTTGTTTTGTTTATAATGTTAATAAAAGGATACAATGGTGTTCTAATAACAATTTTCTAGACAAATAATACTATTTATAGTCGCGCGCAGGAAGGGGGGCGTGAAATTTTTTCTTCTTCCTGGGGGGGCGTCACAGAAAATAATTGAGAAGCACTGTCCTAACGTCACACAGGTTTATGACTACCCATGTGCAGGTAATATGCAAAGTGGTGCTGTCCATGGTGCTGAAGGAAGGAAGGAATGTAGATAGGTATGTAGGTAGAGAGACTTTATTAAAACTGAGGGAAACCTGATCGCAATTTGATATTTTGCTCAAATCGTTCTGCTCAAGTTGTTATTGCAGAAGGTGTGGCATTGAAATAAATTGTCAAAACTAACAAGCATCTTAGCTGCCTGGCGCTAATGTGGCAAGTGAATTTCTCCTGCGTGAGATCAATAAAGTCTTAACTTATCTCAGTGATACAACCCAGAGTGCTCCCCATAAGCTCACAAAACAACTGTCAAATGATGACCTGACTAAATGACTAAAGGTTTACAGCCCTACAAGTATCTGGAAACAAAGCTAAAAAGATGAATAATAATAATAATTCATAGCATTTATATAGCGCCTTTCATGACACCCAAAGCGCTTTACAGTTCATTGTTCATTCACTCCACACATGTTATTTTCTTTCATGTAACAACAGCAGCAGTTATTTTGAACAACTGTCACTATGTAAATAAATGGCAACAAAGCCCAGACCTTCTGCTGTAGCTTTTCTGAGAGTCTCTTCATGTCCTCTTCAGCCCGTTCCGCTCGCTCAGTCTCCAACTCTCTCCTCTCCCGTTCCTCGTCATCCCTCAAATGCCTCACGGCCCACAGCTCATCTGTCAGTGAACGCATCTCCACCTGCATCTGCTCCTGAGTCTGTTGCATCCTCTGAACAACAAACAAAAAGGGTTATACCAGTTTTAATATATTGTTTTGTATGCTCCAAAGCCTAATTGTATAATTTTGTGGCAGCAGATGGTGCAGCAGTAGTTAAAAAAACAAACTACATAGACCACGATCCTTTGCTCTGTTTCAAGGCAGACTACATGATGAAATAGCTGTTATTAAGCACTTTTAAATTTTAGGTGTTTGGATCATGACAGAACCAAAAGCTTATCAAGGCATTTTAAAAAGTAAAAGTAGCATATTTACTATTTTGTTATTGTCCACAGAGAGATTTGGATACCGTTACATCCCTAAAAGGTACTTTATTGATTCCAAAAGAAATTCTAATAAAAAGGATTATGGTCCTTTGCTCTACTTCAAAACAAAGGAAAAAACTAAATTAAAACATTGTAATGTTCATAAATAATAATCATGTTTTACTACATACTTTGGGGATCTCCAAGCTTTTGCGTCCGGTGAGCTACCTTTACAACATGAATATGTTGGAGAACTACTCACTTTAGCAGTCGCATTGAACTGAGTCGATATAAAAGGGCAAGCCTTAGATGTCGTGCAGTTACACTTGAGGACAAAATTATTAGCCCCCCCTATGAAATTTTAAGTTTTCCCCAAGATTTTTTTTTTCTGTGTGGAAAATAAAATAATGTAAGCACCCAAAATAAAACTAGGATGTCTAAAAAAGCTGTGTTATTATTATTATTTTTGCTCTGGTTAAAAGCACTTTTGAAATACTTTTAAAACAATGACTATTTTGTAGGGGGGCTAATAATTTTGCTAATAATTTGTCAATCATCATATAATCTTTGACCTGTTTCCTTATGTCCTCTTGTGTATAACTGTGATATACTATTTGTTTTTTTACTTACTGTGCATACATTTATATCATTTATGTCTTATTAATATCAGTCTCTTGCTATTTTTATTGCTGCTTATTTAGACGTTTATTACAATAAAAAAAAAAAAAAATTTTTACTCTGTGTTATTGTAAAATATTGTGCTGCGTGAGCTACTGTGTCCAAGTCATTTCTTTTGTGGATCAGTAAAGGCCAAGTCTAATTTGAGTTATTCAGAACAATACGTACAATTCAGAAATCGCTTGATGAGCTACTTGTAAGGGGGCAGAGATCTACTGGTAGCTCCTGAGCTACATGTTGGAGACCTCGTCATACATAGTAGGATATGGATCTCACTATAGGATAAATCAACACAAAGGCACTATTGGTTAAAGTTCACCAACAGCCTGAGGATAGAAATAAACTAAACAAGGATTAACCATGAGATTTAGTTAAATAAAAACTGGGCAAAATTTCTTACATACTGATCATATTTTTGTACACCTTTGTCATATCTTCCAACAACTTCAGTCTTAAACAATACTTAAAACTATATGATTCAAAGGTGTAACTAAACCCTATCATTTCCATCTGAAATACACCTCCTGTATTAGTTTGTCAGTTCATATTTCAGTCTTTCTGTCAGTTCTGTACCTAAAAATGCAGCTTGTTTGGGAGGGATCAACACCTGCTCGTCTACCTGGAGATGTTTTTGCTTTGCTTGTAACGTTCTTCAGTATCTATCATGAATTTATTCAATTACACTGGTTTTACTGGCCAAAAACATAAACATGTATTTTAACTGTGAGCAGGGTCACCTATCCACAGATGTGACTCATAACTTGGCCTGACAAACCTGGATTTGAGAGGTGAGTTGTGCGTTTTCCATCTGAGCTCGGTCCAGTTGAGTTTCCAAATGTAAACGAGTCGACTCCAAGAGTTTAGACAGCTCCTCTGATGTCTGGTTACTTTCCTACAATTAAACAAAGATATTTCATAGGATATTCTACTACTACTACTACTATATTCTTCAATGTCAGTATCTCCATTTTTATTATGTAACAATGTTTTTGTTTTTTTTTACCTTTTCCACGTACAAAGACTCAGCTAGTTTTGTTGCTTCTTTTTCTTTGTTTGCGAGTTTGGCTGCAAGTCTCTGAAAGAAAGAGAAACAAAATAACCACATTTAAGTCAAACTACAGTGGCTTTAATCATTGGTGTACAACGTACAATGTTCTCAGCTTCACAGTCTGTGAGTCTTTTCTTCAAAGCGTCTCTCTGCTCAGACCACAGCAGTGACTCTCTCTGGAAATAAAACATACAGTACATAGTGAAAAATGCATTTATTATTTAGAAAAAAACACTTAGCCGAGGTGCCTGGTGCATATGCACTAGGGCTCTATACTCGAGTCACAGAAATCTGTTCCTGTAAAACATATCAAGTATGTCGCAATATGTTCCCATCTAGACACACTGGGAATTAAAGCTGAGGTACCCAATTTTTTTGGTAAATGAGTAAATTTTGTGTATATTGTAAAAGCAGTACTTTGTGATAACATGAGACTACTGTGTGCTGTATGCATAAACGCAAAAGTAAGTGCTCAAAGCAGCTCTCTGACTGGCTTTATTTGGGCAAAGTTCTGTTCTAAAGTCCTGCACAAAACCAAAAAGTAATGCATGTGGGTATTAACAAAGTGCCAAAGTGTGAGAGCTACAGTTTAAATAAACTGTCCTCCTTCCTCCTTCTGCTCTCTGAACATCAGTTACCCCAGCTTTAAGGTAAGGAAATTAGTAAGTAAATTTATTCTTTAACCCTTTCTGGAGTAGTGGAGCACCCAGAAACCCATCTTCAGATTTTGAGCTAGGCTTGATCAGTTGTGCATTTTTTATTAAGAGAGGGTTAGGTTAAGACAGTAGTCACAAAGACAATGAATCACTACTTAAACATTAACACTTATTTTACATATAATACCTGATTAATTGTCTTTCTGTAACAATATCGGCCTTTGAAATGTGTATAAAACTGTAGCAAAATTCTATATCCAGCTCAATGTCTTTTTTCACCTCTTGCTCGCTCCATTCTCGCAGCAGCATTCGGAGGCTGTGGCTGGTGCTTGCAAACATCTCAATCTTCTCCAACAGTAAATCTCGCTGCCGGTCCAGAGACGTGGTGTGGATTTTACCAAGACGCTTCACCTACAAACCAGACCAAAAAAAAAAATAACATGACATCTTATAACCTGTGTTTGTTATTGTTCTTACATATATTACTACTTTATTACTGTGTGTAGGGCTGTCAAAAGTATCAAAAATTGGCTATTAATCTAAAAATAGTATTGAAACTAGACATTCATTTGAGCAGGTATCGATACTAAAAAAGTCCCATTGACAGGAGAGAGCAGAACCTTTCCTGAATGTCTTTAGAATGATGTTGAGCTGTATCAGAACAAGTATAAGAGCACATAGATTAGTATACGTCCATGAACCACTGTAGAACCTACAGGACCACTGAGGGAGAACACAGACATAAAACGACATGGAAATAGAAAAGAAAGCACAGTATATTGGTGAAAATCACATTCTATTGTCTAAGTAAAGAGTATTCAGGGATGAAAGTGACCAGTAATGAAAAAAGCTGAAAGTCACTGAAAAGCTAGGGGGGGCCGGGGTCTCTGAGATGCAATCTGGGGTCATTCCAGCGAAATAAAAACTAAGATGTCAACCATCCATTTTGGGGGGGAAAATTCCATTTCCCCTTGATGATCCCACTTTGCCCTACCTTCTCACACATTTTTTTTACAAATATATATTTTTGCAATAAAGTAAAACTGTAAATCAAAGCACAAACCACATTTTACTCACAGGTACTAGTGGTGATATACACATACCTGGTACATACACAAGTATTTTAATTTTCATACCTCTATCTACATTTTATCTGATAAATGTTAATTTTAATCTTAAAACAAGACAAGCAAACTGTACTGCACTTAAACACTCTGTGCCCCATTTTTGGACCCTCACCCACAGTTTGAGGACCCCTTCTTTGATTTTTTTTTTTAATCAGTTTTTTCAACTTCCTACCTAGAGTCACATTCTCTTACTGGTTTTGCAGTGGTATTTACCAGCCTCTGCACATTTACCAAACGCATGTCGTGACAAACAGATGCATTTGTGCACTTTTATTAGGCAAAATTCAACCACATGTCGCGATAGGCCTGCTCTGTGCTGTAGGCCTCCTCTGTGCTGTAGGCCTGCTCTTTGCCAACACTGTAACATAAATTTAGATTAGTTTTTGCTTTGCACTTCTAATCAGAGCCCATTGAGGAGGGAGCCTGTGTGCGCTATGAGCAGGGAGGAGCGAGAGCGTGAAAATTTGTTTTATAAGGATGTTGTATAAAGTTTAACCTACTCTGTGATACATGCTGGGATGCAAAGGTACACGCTGTTGCGAACAAGCTGCGCGCTGGGGGTGCGTGTGGTGACGTGCCATGTAGTGTCTGCGACGAGCGCTCCAGACGAGCGCACGGGCTGCAGTGTGAAGCCCCGCATGGTCCCGCACACCGGTAAAAGTTTATTGCTAACGGCAGCAGCCGTAATGAAATATGATCGCACTCGTCTCGAGACTAAGACCGGTGTCGAGTACTTCGACACTACGATCTACCCACATTACCGTGGCGATCAACTAGTAGATTGCGATCGACGTATTGGCCACCCCTGTTTTAGACACAATTTTTGATTCACACGGTAATACGGGACAAAGTGCGTCCTTATTCAGCTCAATATGGGATGCGTACTGACCCAGGCGGCTGACAAAAAATCGGAAATCCACCAAAAAGTGGAAATTTTTCATCCCTGAGTATTTTTATTATCATCATGGTATTGGAATATCGAAATCGAGTTTGAAATGATATTGTGCCAACAATAACTGTGTGAGGATGTTATGTTGTGAAAGAGAAAATGGGGGTAGCTGGTGTGAGAGGATGCACAGGGTGAGGCGGTTGTACCTTGGAGAGCCCGTCCACTGTCTCCTTCAGAGCCGAGAGCTGATTGGTCACTGCGGCTCCATCTATGTCAGCCTCCACCAAAGTTCTGAGCAGCTCCTCTGTGTCTCTGAACTGAGCTCCACATTTTGACCTGCCAAAACAACATATAAGAAGTAATAGTAAATCATGATGGGACAAGATCTCGTGCACACATGAGGAAAATTATCTTGTGAGATTTTTTTTTATCATGTGTTTGCATTTGGACTGAACAAAAAAGGGCCAAACGCTGGTGAGTTAACATTTTGAGAAGCCATAGTTCCAAAGAGTAGTGCTGAAATTACAGCACTGGATATTTTGGGAAAATATCTAATTACAATTGCAATTTGATTTGAGATTTTTATTTAATGAAATTTGTTCAAAGTTCACAATTTAATATACGTCCAGATAAATGTACAAAGGCTTAAATATGAAACTAATATAAACTAATATAAGAGTCACATTTTACATGTTTGTACAGATCTAAACTACAAAGTTAGCGGTTTTTATGATGAATAAGACAGGAGATTTTGTTGTTTGGGAAGAAAATTATTGCACATCAAAAATTGCATTCTTTGCAATTTGCAGGTTTTAAACTACTACTACTACTACTACTACCACCACCTAGGGGATAAAGGTGGGTGGTATAGCAAGACCAGAGTGCACCTGGGTGGGCTTATGGTTTATACCGGACGACAGGAGGGACAGTGGGTCTTGATCATGTGACCTTGTTGTTTGCAAACTTGGAATAAATGTTGGAAAATGCATCTCTGGACCTGGATATTGATTTTGTTGACTGCGTAAACCACATGCTCATCGTGCCCAACAGTGATTATTTCAGTTATGTTTAGTCCGAAATTTGCTCACCGCATTTGTTTATTTGTTTTCATTTACAAATAGTCACTACACTAATTGCCAATAGTCCTTTGCAATCTTCATTCTGATTGTGATTAATGCTGCAGCCCTGATTCAGTGTTCCAATCCTCTGTGTCCTCTCCACCCTGGATCAGGTCCAAAGCAGCAACAAAAGGCAATAATACAACAATAATTTAATGTGATAGATATGTTACCACATGGCTGACACTAATAGTAATGCTTTAGTCTTATATACGAAACGAAATTTCAATTCACTGTATGTCATGTACATATGGCAGAATTCGACAATAAAGCTAACTATGAACTATATACTATTCTGAACGGTAGCAGTCACCTTAGTTTGTATAATTAATTCAGTCTTGACGCTCAGTGGTGGCAACTCCTCACACTTCTAAGGGTGTGAGGAGATAAGAGTTCCACAAGAGAAAAATGAGACACGAGACCTACGAGATCTACATGAATGATTCAGGACTGCTATCTTTTTTTTGCTGTTCCATCTATTTTTTGTTACCCTCCATAATATACCCTATTATATGTGATGAGTGAGCTACCCAAATAATTTCCTTTGTGGATCAATAAAGTTTGTCTAAGTCTAAGTCTAAGTAATAAATACATTGTGCAATTCAGTTCCCAGTTTTAGCCTCACCATTTTTATTTACTTTATTTAATATTTCTGCTGTCATTGTAGCTCTGCTTTTTGGGATTACACATTCTCAAAAAAATATTGACTACTGGCGAGTTACTTTTTCAATCCAAACGTACAAACATGAGGGAAAAATCTCACACTTCATTTTTAGTATGTGTGCACAACCTTGTGGCACAAGAACTTGTCCCATCTCTAACTTCTACTCTATCTACTACTCCACTGAGGCCAACTGAGAGAAATGTGGCAGTCAAATCACAGCAAAGGTTTCCCTAGGTATCACCAGTCATCCCATTCATACGTGAAAGCTGGTGTCTTGTCCAAAAGATCGAACCACCACCCCATGGATCAGTGGATGAACACTACCAACTGAGCTACTGCTGCTCCCTTAAAACCTGCTGTCCAAATAAACTAGTGCATACTTTCTGGAGAGTATGCGTTTGGTGTCCTGTTCTTCTTTGAGTAAAACAGCCAGACTTCTCGAGACAGGAGTCACACCACCATCCTCTTCATCCAATTCAGGTCTGTTTTTGACTCCAGAGCCTGAGCGGCGCAAAGATCGGCTTCTCTGTATTTAGGAAACAAATCAGTTAATTAAAATTTTATAACATAACATGGGAGATGGAGAAACAATTTTGTCTAGATTTTAAAATTTTAATTTCAAATCACAAAGGTGCGCTGTGTTTTCTGGTGGAGGGCCCATCAAACGCTTTTCTGGAGATGGAGATGTAATTGCTTTGTCTGGAATGTTGCACAGTACAGTAATTCCTCGTTTTTTGCGGGGGTTAGGTTCCAGAAATAACCCGCAATAAGAGAAATCCGCAAAGTAGGACAACTTTATATTTTACAATTATTATACATGTTTTAAGGCTGTAAATACCTCACCACATACATTATACACTTTTCACAGACTGGAATTATCCTTTTCTCAAACACTCAAACCTTCATAGATTTTCAACAAAATGTATTAATAATGAAGCGTGGGGGATGACACGGCCCCAGAAGCCCCGCCGGACGCAACGCGCACCAACCCCTTGGAGAAGTGAGTTACACGTGCACCCCTTATCGTGGTCAAATCCGTGACAGAGCAGCGTGACCGGCGCGAGGCCGCGCGTACACCGGGGCTGCGAGCACAAGATCGAAACACGGCACCTGGACCATGCCTCCCCCTCAGGACCGCGGCACTCGCAGCCCAAGCCACAAACCGAACACACACAAACGAACGCACTAAACCAGCAAAGAGCCACACAGGGTGATTTAATCCTGGTTTAGACCTGGTCCAGTCCTGGTTTAGTCCAGGACCACTCCAGGTTTAGACCTGGTTTAGACCTGGTTTAGTTCTGGTCTAGACCTGGTTTAGTCCACATTTAGTCCTGGTCTAGTCTCTTAGCCAATCAGGACGCAGAACACAATGTTACACTATAAAAAATAAAAAAAAAGTTACACTATTAAAAAAATAAAATTTAAAAAAATCAGCGAAACAGCAAGGCCACAAACAGTGAACCGCGATAGAGCGAGGGACCACTGTATGGCATTAAAACGTTTTATCTTCATGGAGACCAAATCAGACCAAGTTACAGATCTGAACTGTGGAGAGACCAGTGTTGTACCTGAACGCTCATATTTTGGGCGAACGTGAACTGAACGCACTGTATTACTGCCTGATGAACGAACTGTGAACGAGTTCATTCTGGTGTCTGTGAACGACACGCGCTATCTATTTAACTTCGTTCAATAGGGTCTCAGATTTCTGTAGTGTTCCAGGTGAAAACCCGCGTGAAAACATTTAATTTGGCAACAACACCAGCGTCGCATCGTCACGTGTCATCGAAGCAAGACAGAACAAAAAAGGCAGCATGGAGACATGGAGACGACTGTAGCAGGTAGGAGCAGCAAGGATTCGTCATATGAACATTTAAAAGAGCTCTATGACAAGGTCGGTGAGGAAGGGAATAACCTCACATTTATGTGCAAACTTTGCCTGCTGGCTTTCAAGAAGAAAATCCACACTTCAGTCACATCAACAGCAAACTTAAAACGACACATTGAACTGAAGCACCAACTAGCCTTTCGAGGTGTATGAAAGCACGTGCGAAATCAAAAAACAGTCAAGACAGATCCTCTACCCAAATCCCATTGACTGCATACAGTAGCGGCTCCGTTGTCATCTCTCAGCCACAGCTGGACAATCTCGTGCTGCAGTATATTGTAGGAGACCCTGGTTGGATAAAGATGTGAAATTGGATATGAAGATGGAATCTAACACATGGATTGATTGTTAAAACTGATATAATAATTGCTGTCTGTGGTTCTATATGGGCTTTGGCAATGATATTGAAAAATAATAGCTCGCAGCAATGTATTGGGGGGGTGGGGGAAGAACTATGAACTAGTTCATTTTTTGGAACTATGAACGAACTACTAACTATAAACAATTATGAACTATGAACGAACTAGTTCATTTTGAAATGTGTGAACTGAACTTTGAACTAGTTCATGTACAAAATGAACTTTCCCAACACTAGGAGAGACATCCCCACTCACAGTTAGAATGCCTGTTTGAATCTAGCATTAATTTAAAAAAGGTAAGGTAGAGCTGTTTAATGTCATACTGTGGAACATTCCAGGCAGAGCAATAACATATCCATAAAAACGGTCACAGTCCCCTGACCAAAAAGTTACAAAGTGCAACTTAATCGTTAATTTACCTGACTATCATATGTGGAGTCCATATTTCGTCGAGTTGAAGTTTTTCCAGGAGGAATCCATGGAAGAGCTGTGGACTTTCTGCCATCTTTACTGTGGGGGTTAAATGTCTTAACCAGAAAAAGAGAAGAAAACAATGTTAATCAGTAGAACGCTAATGACAATTATACATTAACAATCGTATTAAATACAATGATTGAAATGTGGATAACTTATGCTACCATATTCTCAGTAAAAACAATGGATCAGCTGTTGTTACCTGTTGCTTTCTGCCCGCGCTAGGACTTCTTTTCATATGGACGTGGATCGGAGTGGCTCCAGGGACATGGACGTGAACCGGCGGAGGAGGCGTTTCCCGGCCATTCATCGTTCCCCGACACCTTCACGGAGTCCTTGGATGCATTACCTACCCGAAAAAACACAAATTAGCTCCTACGGATCTACTATTTGGGGCGAAAGTTTCATTTTTCTTGACAAATCTCGACTTCTCTTTCTGATGTTGTGCGTAGAGTGGGCGGGATCAACGAACGAATGAGGTGGATGCCGATTGGTTCGTTTGGACAAACTCGGCTTGTGATTGGTTAAAGTAGGCTTTTGTTTCGCGTTGCCCCTGGTTACCAAGAAAGCGTTCGACAGACGGTTCTGGCATAAGAATAAAAAAGTAAGAAAATTTGTATTCATGATTATTCAAATAATAAGTAATAATTAATAATAACTATATCTCAATACAAAAAATAGAGATTTACGTTCTTTACGTTGGTTACTTAAACATCTAATCCTTTGATAAAATAATTAATTTCGACATAAAAGCTTGAATATAGCTTGAGTCATAATTGATTTCCTTTTTTTTAAAGTATAAAAGTATAAACATTAAGTATATAACGTAAACATTTCCTGTTTTCCCGTCCAGAGCTTCCGGTTAGCTTAGCTTCATTAGCTGTTTTAAAATTGTTCTCAAGCTATCAAATAATTTATTTTTTTCTATTTACACAATTTGCTTGTTATCCTTTCCGGAAGTTAATACACCTTACTTTAAACTATTTATCATCGAGATCAAATGAACAGAGAATACAGACTAAGACTATTTGGTTGATTGTTTTGGTTTGCCTACCATGTGTCTCAGTAGCAGCATGGGTTCAGCGCTAGTTGACCTGTTGGAGCGTGTATGCGTGGGTCTTTTCTTCACCTGCCCCGCTCCGTATCCTCTCCTGCTCCTCCTCATCATCCATCCATGTCTCCATCTCGGGCAGGCGTGTGGTCCCAAAGCCGAGAAAGGAGTGAGCACAGATACACTGATGCTGTGCAGGTGGGGAGCATAGAGTTCATATGGTAGTAGGTGATGTTTATAAAATATTGGAAAACTGGGGCATACTAATGCAAGGGAAGTACTTCTTACTTATTTTATTATGACTTTTATTAGCTTTAAACAATAACAATGTCTCCTCATTATCAGCTTACTCTGAGTTCTACTGTATAGTCCTGCATTTGAGGCTTGAGTGCTCATAAACGTTCGGTTTCCATCTACACCCTATCCACCCACTGTATATCCCATTTTTCAACAGTAAAAATATGTAAAATAACACACATAGTAATGCTTTAACAAGAAAGTTTGCAGTTGGATTCCAGCTATATATATATATATATATATATATATATATATATATATATATAATATATATATATATATATTATATATATATATATATATATATATATATATATATATATATATATATTATATATATATATATATAAATATATAAAGCCTAATAAAATTCTTGGCCACTTTAAAGTGCCTATGTTAGGTTGGACAACACATTTCACTAAAACACAGTATCATTGTATTCAAGATTTTACTCAAGATTTTACTTTTCTTTTCCCAATTTGGCTATTTTTTTTAGGTTTAAAATTTTACTTCCAGGCTGGAAATTGTGACGTCACACTAGGGAATTCCGTAACTGTTACACAGCAACCATAATATAAATGGGCCAAAACTCCTCTAATGTACACAGAAGTTATAATTTGATTAATAAAAACCCAAGAAAACACCTTTATTTTGTTGAAATAATGTTTTAAACTGAAAAAAGTGATTCTTGTGTGTAAATTGTGCCGAACTAATTCTTCCTAGTGTGATGTCATCAATATGTTTAGAACCCTTGTTTACTGTAATTTTCCACATTTTTTCAACGTTTGCCTCTTGATTTGTGTAAAACTATCATTTATATTAACAGATTTATCCCACCAAATTATGTAGAAATTAGAGAATCATAAAAATCTATACTTATAGATTATCATGATATTATTGTTAATCATAATTATTTTGGTCATAATCATGGCAACACCAAATCGTCTCATGCCTACTTTTCCCACGAATAACCCCTTGTCTTTTTGGTCTCTGTATCTCCAGGGCTTGTGGTTATGAAGTGGCCAACGGCTCTGACATCCGCTTCGTACCCAGTCACCTTGCTCTGTCCAATCGTAACGATACTCTGCTCGGCGGAAGGAGGATCGGCGTTCAGCTGTTTGAAAATCCGCACGGGAGGCAGTTTGAAGTCATTACGTTCAGGAGGGCGGACGTGACCCTGCACTGGCCAGCTGATGAACGCTTCTCGTTTTTTCCAGGGTTCGCGTGGACCATAGCCACATGCCCGCGCTGCAAAGCTCACCTAGGTGGGTGTAAGTGATTTTAGATAACATAGAAGCACCTCAGAGTTAACGGTGCACTGTATAACTTTTTGGTTCAAGGTCCATTACCTTCTTGTTTCTATCATAGCTTAGAATGTTCCACAGTATGACATTAAACACCTCTACTTAGAGCTGGGCGGTATGACCAAAAATTCATATCACGGTATTTTACAGTATTTTTTTTTTCATGCATGAATAGGTGTTAACCCCATTTCCTAATAATTTAGAGAATAATTACTGCAGTAAATTGGCTTAGAATGACCAGACTAGTATTAACCCAAGTTTTAAATGGTCCCACAAAATTCTGCTGTTCACAAAGGTGACAGTGTGGCACTCATAACTGTAATGAGAAGAAATCAGACTGCATGACTGTTGCAATCAAAATATGGAAAGCTTTATTGTGCAAGTTTTGCAACTTTAAAACATATTTAAGTTGGCTACAATGTAAACAAAACCCTTGTAACTGCAAAGTGAAGACTTCTTTATCCACTGAACTTTCATTAAGGCAACAATAAACGGTATTATAACAGATTCATTAATGTATAGTCAAATTAATATAATAACTAGTGCTTACCAATGGCTATGTGAAGCCTGTGACCGAAGCACTGGAGTCTTGTCCAGCTCGACAGCCTTAATGATGTTGGCTCCACTGTCTGTTGTGATGGCCACTAGTCTGTGCTCCAATAGCCCCCAGGAATAAAGTGCCTCTTGCAAGCCTGCTGCTAGAAACTCACCAGTGTGATCATCGGGGAAAAAGCTTGTTTGCAGACAATGACTTTGTAACACCCAGTCGTCACTTATAAAGTGAACAGTTTAGGTATGGCTTCATGCTGCGACTAGTCCATAAATCAGTTGTTGCTGAGAAGTGGCGAACAGTAGCCAAGTCTGCTTCTATCTTGGCTCTGTGCTTTCTGTACAAGTTAGAGATTGCTGTTCGGCTGAAGTAATTTCGACTTGGTAACGTATATCTGGGATCCAGAGCTTTAATCATCTGCTTGAAGCCACTTTTCTCAACAGTACTAAGTGGTACCATGTCTTTGTGAACACTAATAGCGTTTGTAATATCAATCCACCGTTTGCTTTTATTGTCGTAGGCGCTACCCTTAGCAAACGCGTCTTTGAGTGCCAGGTGATTCGTGTTTTGTGCTGCAGTGCCAACTTTAATGCTACCCGCAGACGTGGAAGAGGCAGCAGGTCTTAGTTTCATGCATTCTTCATATTCGAGTAAATGATTGTGACGGAGGTGGTGAAGCAAATTGCTTGTGTTGCCTCCTGCGGCTACAACTTTAGCCCGACAACTTTTACAGAATATTGTTGTTTGATCGGCGTCAGATATTTTAAACCCGAAGTACCTCCAAACAATGGATACGGCTCCTCTTTTCGGTACAAGTTCCTCTGATTGTGTAACATGCATGGTCAACGCTCAACACACACTGCTTTCACCGCTCTCATGCAGCCACATGCAGTTTGTTTGGTACCACTGCGAAACAGTCCCCCCTCAAACAATATCTCGCTGCGCGATGTTCCGCGTTCCCGACGTTCTGTACGGACACACTCACCGGTACTGCGGTAAATGAAAAATTCTTACAGTAAAAAAAAAAACCCACCGGTATTCTGTGTGCACCGGTATATCACCCAGCCCTACCTCTACTTTACATTTATTCAATTACAGGTGGATTTATAGCTCAAAAATGCCTAGAAAAACAGGCATTCTGACTGTGAGCGGGGTCATCTCTCCACAGATCTGATCTGTAACTTGGTCTGGTTTGGTCTCCATAAAGATTGAAAGGTTTAATACCATACTATGAAACATTCCAGACAAAGAAAAGTATGACGGAGTGTGGGGAAGCTGGCCAATGTGGTCTTAAGTAGGAGGCAGACTCTCAATATGTTTCAATTTATCCCAGATTTATTCAAAAAATTCACCATGGCATTCATGGCAACCAAAAATAATACATATTTACAAAAAATAACTGTGCTCAAACTTAGGCATAAGCAACAGAACTTAACAAAACTAAGGAAAAACCCACATGTACATGGTTACACTGATGAGACTCTCCTGAAAGGCTGAGCTACCCTCTTTTTATAGTTACTCCCACAGGAAGCTCCTCCCTCCAGGTAAGCCCACAATCTCAATCAGGTTGGAGATGAAGGAACTTCACTTTTGTCTACCCTGTTGATTTGTCAAGGGGAACTTGCCAGTACTCCTTGCAGAGGTCTAGGGTTGTCAGATAACTTGCATGGCCTAGCCACTCAATCAGTTCATCTACCCTTGGCATTGGGTAGGGGTCAAACACAGACACAGCATTCAACTTGGAAAAGCTCACACAGAATCTGAGCCTTGGATCTTCTTTTTTTGGAACCAAGACTACAGGGCTGGACCACTCACTGCACGATGGTTCAATAATCACAGTTTCCAACATCTCCTTCACTTCTCTCTTTAACTCTCGGACAAGTTTAGCTGGAATGCGGCAGGTGGCAACTCTAATGGGCTGCTGTTCTGGTGACCGTAGGCGGATCTGGTGCTGGATGAGGTGAGTATATCCAGGTCTCACACTAAACAGTTCATCAGTCATGTAGATCTGAAGGTCCTGTTGTTGTTCTGTGGCAAGATGACTTTGATCAGGGAATACTGGCGTCTCTGCTGGTAAGGGTAAGTACTGCTTCTAAAGTTCCTCCTCATCAATAAATGTGTGTGCCAGACAGGATAGTTGGTCTGGCCGGTCAAACCCACTCCTTAAGCAGATTGATGTGAAATATTTGATACTTTTTGCAGCGCTCTGGCATAAAATGTTCATAGGTGATGGGTTCTGTTTTTTGATGGATCTCATATGGGCCTTGCCCTTTAGCTAGGAGTCCACTTTCTGATGTAGGCAATAACAGCAGGACTTTTTGGCCCACCTGGAACGCTATTCTTCTTGACGTTTTGTTGTAACTGTGTTTTTGTCTCTGTTGTGCTTGCACCAGGTTGTCACAGGCAAGCTCTTTAAACTGCTCATTTTCAATACATGAGAAAGTTCATTACATCCTTGCTCAGGAGATGGCCCCTACCATGCCTCCTTTAGGACGTCTAGAGGCCCTCGAACAGAATATCCATAAAGACGTTGGAATGGTGAAAATCCTGTAGAGGTTTGTGGCACTTCCCAGTAAGCAAACAGTAAGAATGGAAGCCACTGATTCCAATCTACTCCCGAATCAGCAAAAAAAATTTCCTCAGCATAGATTTGAGTGTCTTATTGAAGCGCTCGACAAGCCTGTCGGTCTCTGGGTGATATGAACTTGTCTTGATTCCTTGTATTCCCAAGAGATTGGATACTTTTTTCAACAGTGTGGAGGTGAAGTTGGTCCCCTGGTCTATGATGATCTCTTTTGGGATGCCCACTCTGGAGAAGAGCTGGATGAGACAGGTGACAATCTGGCGTGCTTTGATCTTTTTCAATGGAAATGCCTCTGGGTACCTAGTGGCATAGTCCGACACCACTAGGATATACCGATGTCCAGTACTGCTCCGCTCCAGTGGTCCATGGCAATGCGAGAGAAAGGGGTGTCAAAATGGCCGAAGTGTCCTGCCCATGGAATTGAATGACTAAGATTATGTATAGTAGGCCTCAATGTTTGTGGGACCTCTAACTGATCACCGATTTCACTTCGTCTGTATAGTTTCTCACCCTTAATAATGAAAACTTCTTTCCCTCTTGTTACTTTTGTTTCTGGCATGCATTTCATATACAAGTTAGGTTGGGTCTTGTTTTTGTAAACTTGCCACATCACTACAAATGGGAAACAAATCTGACACAGTTGGTTCTTTGACTTAATCTAGTCTCTTGTCTTACTTTTCCTGACTTTACCTTTCTTAGCATTTAGCATCTCTGTATTAGCGAAAGGTAGTTCCTGCCAACCTGTACTCTCCCTGGTTTCTTTCTCCTGAGTTTGAGATCTAGTAACAGCCATTAAACAGTCATTAATATTTGATTTAATCTCAGATTGTTTAGCAATGAGCTCAGGAAGGATTGGGACATCTAGGCCTAATACTGTACAACTTGGTAAGGCAGCTGTTTTAGTACGCCTACAAAGACTTTACTTTGAACAGTAACTTCTGCAATGGGGTAGCTTACCCTGTCACCATGGATACATACAATATCAGCGGTTCCTCCACAAAATATTACATCCTTAGGTAAGGTGTCCTGTCTGACCAGAGTACGGTCACTCCCTGAATCTAAAGGGGCAATACAATCTTTGTCATCTATAACCACCCCCATAGTTAGCTCCTCCTGATGACCCTCCCAGCTGTCTACTTTAGTAGATAAGTTGGACACACTACACATGTAGTTTTTACAAGACCTACTTTGGGACACTGTGCTTTAAGATGATCTATTTGACCACATAAATGACAAGCATAGTTTGATCTATCTCTGTTGTCTGGTCTAGGTGCATATTGGGGGGCACTGGGTCTAAAGTGTCTGGGTCTAGCATCAGGGACAAATGTCTTACCCGCTGGGGATGGTGGGCGGGTCTTTGGGGCCAGTAAAGTCTTTGAGAGGTGACGAGCAGCAAGAAAAGCTTTGGCCATATCCGCAGCTTCTTTAGAAGTCTTTGGATCCCTTTCTTTAATCCAAGTGCGAAGCTCTGGACTCAGAGGAACTGTTCCAGGATGATTGCATCTCCAATTTGTTCTTTGGTTTTCATCTTTGGATCCAACCATTTGTTATACAGTTCTTTCAGTCGGACCTGTAACTCCTGCGGTGTCTTGTCGTTTCCCAGCTCAGATGGATGAAATTTCAGCCGGTAAGTCTCTGTGCTGATCTCAAACGTTTGCAAAACGGCACGTTTCACTTTGTTATAGTTCACAGTGTCATCAATGTCCATAGCAACATAAGCTGAACATGCTTTGCCAGTTAGGAGTGGTGCCAGACGGAGATTCTTTCAAATGTACACAAATAATGTTCAATGTTCTCACCATCAGTGTAGGGTTGCATTTTTTGGGCCCTTCCAGTTGTAGTTTTTTATGGTGCTGGATTGCCTGGAATACATATGGTCTTAATGACAGTTCTGGGTTGGAAGCTCCTCTGCTCTCTGCTCTTCAGGACTCTCTATTTGTGCCACGCAACTTTGTTTCATCTCACATTGGAGGTTGGAAATGTCTCTACGCATTTTAGTCCATTGCTCTTCTTGTTGCTGCATGAGGCGATGTAGTAGACCTAACAGTTGCTCCACACTGTTGACCTGTGGTTTGGGTTCTCCACCAACTGCCCCCTGCTGGCTGTCCAGTGGACTAACTGCGTGAAGATGCACACGTCACACAGTCAGCATGCACCGTGCGCTACTTCTACGGGAGAAAATAAGACGTGTCTCAATTCACATTGTGCACAGTTCGGAATGTGGTTTTAACGGCGCATACATCACTTCCGTCACGACAACTGCTGTCCCATTTCGTTTTTGTCCCATGCACAGTTAACATGTGGTCTGAAAACCGCAGTTGTTTCCATGGAAATCCGGCCGTGGACCAACTGCGTGAAAATGCACACTTCACACAGTCATATATCCCAGTATGCACCGCGCGCTACTTCTTCTACGGGAGAAAAAGGAGTCGGCGGCTGCATCTGGTAGTTGCGAGACCTGTCCCATTTCACTGACGCCCATGCAGTCCGCGGAGTGTGCAAGTATGCACAGTCCTGAGCGCAGTCTGAGTACCCTTAAAACCACACTCCGAACTGTGCACACTGCGAATTGAGACACGGCTATAGAGTCGGCGGCTGCATTTGGTAGTTGCGAGACCTGTCCTATTTCGCCAACGCCCATGTGGTCTAGGGACTGCACTCAGGACTGTGCAAGTATGCACAGTCCTGTACCCTTAAAACCACACTCCGAACTGTGCACACTGTGAATTGAGACACGGCTATCATCTTCACTGCCTCCCACTGGCCTGGATTCCACCACTGCCACCAAATGTGGGGAAGCTGGCCAATGTGGTCTTAAGTAGGAGGCAGACTCTCAACATGTTTCATTTATCCCAAAGATTTATTCCAAAATTTCACTGTGGCATTCGTGGCAACCAAAAAACCTCCACCAGAAAAGTGACACAATGCACCTTTAAGGCTAAAATTAATATGATACTATTTAACCATTACTGATATCAGTTCTAATACTAATTATTATGATGCTCTATTTATTGATGTCATTATTTTAGTGTTTGACTCTCAAGTCAATTATCCAGTCAGAAAGCATTTGGGTTGCAAATTTTAATGCTGAAATCTTTCTGGTTCTGAGTTTTCACATGAGCCCTGTCCACTGACAACCCAGTAATAGCACATATTACGTACAATCAGTAGATGAAGTACTCAATTTTGTTAAGTTAATGTACAGATACAGGGGCAATAATTTAAAAAAAATTTAAAAAGTTTCACATGAAAAAAATCTACTTACGTAAAAGTATTGAAGTAAAAAATTTACTTTAAGAGTAAAAAAGTAAAAGTGTTTTGCAGAGAGCTTTAGAACAATTAAAGCATCAGATGATTTTGATGAATATTTTTTTATTGATTCAGCTGATTTCTTAATTTTTCTAGCTGTTTTGTGTTTTTGTGTATTTGGTTCACTCAAAGTTGAGCTGGAAACTCAAATTAAATTTGCTAAAAATAAGTCTCAGCGTTTTCAACAGGTGTCACACCATAAAGAAAAGTACTTTTTACTTTTCAGTCCAGATCTAAAATGTAATGGAGTTGCAAGTACAGATACCTCAAAATTGGACTTAAATAGTGTACTTTTACTTTTGTATTTTGTTCCCTTCCACCACTATATACAATTCCATTAATGTGAGTTAATGTGGTTTTCAGAGATGAGACAGGAGATGTACGCTTAGAGAGAAGAGAGCAGCTACTCACTTTTATTGTGGATACTAAAATATTATTGCTTTGCTGTGTCATATTTCAGGTTGGGGGTTCCAGCCGAAGCAGTGGCATTCCACAGTCTCTCCGTCCCAATTTGAAGAATCCCAAAGCACGTTTCTGGGTCTGATTGCAAACGCACTGTTAACAGAGGAGTTTGCCTCAAGTCTTTTAATTACTCCCAAATCGTTCATCAGTTGATCAGACACTGAAGTTTCTTAAAGCAAATTTTCAGGATAGAATTCTTCAGACATTTCAGGACTTTAGTACATTTTCCCAGTAATGAAATGATTATTGGATTTCCAGTATAAACCAGGTTCATGCACGTATCCACCTTATTCTGCTCCACCCACTTTTGTTAATCTGGGATCCCAGATTAAGAGAATTTGTGTAAAATGCTCAGTTTTCATGTGCACACACAGGTCAACACTGTACTGATTCTCTGGGGGGCTTTAAAACATATTGAACTTATTTCCTGTGAGGATCGACAGCCCCATACAAAATGATACAACCCGAATCATGATGACAGTGCCCTCAGCAACTTCCGGAATAGGGTGAATGGGCTTTGCACATTCTGAAGAAAGTAATTAAATGTAGTCAATTTCCTAAACATGAAATGTCTATCTTGTAGATGTTGAAAGACTCTTTAATCTTTAATGCAATGTGCTCAGTTTCTATGTAATTCATGTTATGCTCATCTATGTTCTGTAATTCATTGGATCTTACAACAATAATTGATTAATGCAAATCTCATGAAATGTTTTGACCATTGTGCCTTTGCTGCCTTAATTTCCAGTGCATTATAAGTGAATGAATGTTTTTTTTCCTGGTTAATTGTCTGGTAATGAGCTTGGCAAATGGATCCATGTACCGGTACTTGTATAATGACTCCATCACTGTTGTCACTCTGATGAGCTCATAGTTAAAGGCACATTGTGTAACTTTTCTGGTGGAAAGTTTGTTAAATGCTTTTCTCCATGGAGATGTTATTACTTGTCTGGAATGTTTCACTGTATGGCATTAAACCTTTCTAAGATTAAGATTAAGCCTTTATTTGGTCTCACACACAATGACACACAGTGACACACGGGAGAAATTTGACTTCTGCATTTGACCCATCCTTTTCAGGAGCAGTGAGCAGCCATCTTTCGGCGCCCGGGGGGCAGTACCGTAAAGGGTCTTGCCCAAGGACCCACACTGGCTTCTATCTTCATTGACACCAAACCAGAACAAGTTAGTCAGATCTGTGGAGAGGCGACCCTGCTCACAGTCAGAATACCTGTTTTACAAGGTATTTTTGAGCTATAAAAACACCTGTAATTGAATAAATGTAAGGCAGACCTGTTTAATGTCATACTGTGGAACATTCCAGGCAGAACAATGACATATCCATAGAAACAAGCAGGTGACGGGCCCCCAACCAAAAGGTTACACAGTGCACCTTTAAGATATGATGCTTTATGTTTATTATTTTGAGCAACTTGCAGGTTCCATTTAAGCATAATTTCACAAATACAAACTCAAAATACAAACAAATACAAACTTATGTCACATCTCTGCAGTTCCTTTTGCTCAAGATATGTTTAAGAGTAGTCACTTTAAGCGCTGAAATGATTCAAGAACTCATAAAACTCATAATACTCAAACATTAATACATTTTAGGTAGGGCTTTCACTATGATTACTATATTGACTTATGGTTCAGTAAATAAAAAATGAAACAAATTTGATGGGGTTCAATGTTTATAATGGCTTATTTTTTCATTTTCTTATTTTCTGCACTACTATGGATTCTACGTCACAAAACCAGTAGACATTTAGAAACATGTGGATGATGACTTCGTTTGGGCTCTTTTGGCAGTAGTAACAAAATCTGGGAAAAAGGACCAGTTTTTTTCATTGATCAAAGATCAAAAAGATCAAAGTCAGCTTTATTGTCAATTCTGCCATATGTGTTCAACATACAGTGAATCGAAATTTTGTCGTTTCTCTCTGGCCAGGTAGTGCAAAAAAAGACAATGTACAAAATACAATATAAAGACAAAACACAACAAAAACTAAGACAGAGATCTAAAGTTAAACTAATGTCTAAGATCTAAAATCTTACCTATATACAGATGTCCAAAAGTGTGCAGTGTGCATCAAAAATGTGCAATGGAAGATACAGCAGTGAAATGGTAATGTGCAATAGAATGTGCATTGAAGTTAAGATAAAAATAAATGTGCAACAGTAGTAATTCTAGTGCAATAACAGGAGTAAACAACAGTAGTAAAAATTCCAGTAGTAAATGTAAATGTGCAACAGTAGTCCTTAGCAGCAGTTTTTTAAAGATCCCATGACATGGTACTTCTTGATGCTTTTATATGGCTCCTTAATGGTTTCCTAATACTGTAAATGAATCCTTCTTCAAAATCAACACTCAGTGCATGAGAAACAGAGATAAGATGAGAAAGAGTATTTTTTTTCTCTCTGGAACACTCCATAATGGGTGTTGTTGCTTGAATGCAAATGAGGAGAAAAGAGCTGGCCAATAGTAGAGGGTGGGGGCGTGGCCAAACTCCGCTTTCGGCTCTGAGCCCTCAGCTGATCCATTTCCTTGTTTTTGCACGGGGGGAGAGATTTGAAGCGTTCCATTGAAAAATAAACACATTTCCACATAAAATAAAATTAAACCACTGCTGTTCAAAGGCCCAGAGGCTCAGATAAAGGACTTCCGAGCCTAGAAACACTCGGACGTGCCTCCAGGCAAATAAAAAAACGCATTTCGCATTGCCTAGTGCATTCTCAGTCCAAACTCTTTGGGCGTGATTTACAGAGACGCTGAGTTCAGACAGACGGGGGATGAACTACATTTGCATTTCTTTTTTCGATCTGACGTCAATAAGGTGCCTTGTTCAAAATCGCCCGTTTGAGCTCCGATTTTTTGTAACGCAGAAAAGGATAGCAAATGCTCAGTTTAGACATTTCACAACTTTTAACCATGGGGGGGGGGGCCCTAAACAGGGTAGGGGAGCTCACATTAACGTTCAAAAACCTCAGAAAGTGAAAATTTCATGCCATGGGACCTTTAAAGTGTCTAGAGTGATATGTCTTTTTATGGAATACAGGTTATGCCAATATGGGGGTTGGGGGGTGGGAGACGGGTAAGGTGAGAATTCAGCCTCCTGACAGTCTGGTGGATGAAGCTGTTTGACAGTCTGGTGGAGTGGGCCCGGAGACTGCAGTACCTTCTCCCCGAGGGCAGGAGGCTGAACAGGCTGTATGAGGGGTGGCTCGGGTCACCCGCAATGCTGGACGCTCTGCGGGTGAGCCGGGTGTTAAAAATGTCTAGGAGGGAGGGGAGAGAGACACCAGCGATCCTCCCAGCTGCATTCACTATGCACTTGCAGGGCTTTCCTGTTCTGTTTAGTGCAGCTCCAGTACCACACAGTGATGCAGCTGGTCAGAACGCTCTCAATGGTGCCTCGGTAGAAGGTGGTCATGATGGGTGGGGGGGCTCCAGCTCTCCTCAGTTTGCGGAGGAAATAGAGGCGCTTCTGAGCCCTCTATTCACTGTCCGCAGAACCCGAGCACTAGGAAGTGCAATCGCGCAACGTAGACCTTAGACGCTCGTCCAATGGGAGCATCCCCTCGTCTATCCCGTCTATCCTTCCCGGCCAATCGCGGCTCGGGACCGTCTAGCGTTCTCCGCGGCGACTTGCGCCTCCGGCCAATCGGATGCGAGCTGGGCGGGGCCCCCCGTGCCGGGACCTGCGAAACGATAAACCTCTCAGATAGCGTTTACCACGGAGAGGAGAGGACAAGAGGAGCGATTGATTCCACTGTTTAAGGTAAGAAGCGTATTTTTGGATAGCGTGATAATTTAAAACGGACCGCTTTGTGACACAAAAGCTACTTTGTTTTTTTTACGTAGAGGGATAGGAGAGCTCACAGACGTAAATACGATAGACAGTTGTCGCTCGCCATTGGCCTACTGGAGTCTAAGGTTATGTATTGGAGACCTGTGGATTGGTCTGGGAGTAATAATACAGCTTATGATATAGTATTATAGTTATAATAGTCATAATATGTTATATATAATAATATATAATACACGTGTTTATCATAAGTTATTATGATATAGCAGTATAGTTATAATATAATCCTGGGGCATTGTAACGAACAGGCCGTTCGTTACGGAATGAGTATCCACACATGCACTTTCATAGACTTTGCACTTTATATATATTTACATTGCACCTTTAGAGCACGGAGCACTTACAAGATACGCTAATTTGCACATATAAGATTGCACACATTTGTATTGTTTTAAAGTATTTATTGAAAACATTTTTAGCGTTTGTCGCGGAGTCCAGTCGGGCGGGTGCTTCCGGTAATGGTGGCCGCCGGTCTGTGGAGACAAACAACAACAATCAATGTGCAATATGTGCCACTTTTTAAATTAGTTGTGTCTTGTGTGTGTTTGCGTGTGTGGGATGTGGATATTTTAAAGTGTGAAAGTGGTATGCGTGGGTTGAGTTGTGGTTTTACTTACCTGTGTCTCATGTCCAGGTGTCTGGCCAAAAGATTCCCCGGGGGACCAGACACCATTTAAGAGTTCCAGGCCAGCTCAAGACAGCGGACATCGGGGGGAGGAAATGCCACCTATATTAATTGGGTTTATTTATTTTATACTTTATTAGGTGTTTGGTTTCTAAGAGTTTATTTTTGTATGTGGGTTTTATATGGTTTATTTGATGATGGGTATTTTATTGGAGGATTTTAACTTAGTTTTAAACAGCTAATGTTAATTATACACCCCTTGGAGTTTTTATGGTTTTACCCAGCAATATTTAAGCCACCTGTATCCTATCATTGATTGCTCTGCTGCTGGAGAAGAACCACGCTCCTATCCTCCTTGCACCTTAATTTATTTTGCACTGCACTTTGCACGTGAGCACTTTATATTTTTTGTGCAACCTGAAAAAAACATTAAAAACTGTGGACCACGTCAACCCTGCCTCCAGTATCTGTTTGTGGAACTCACTGCAATCCAGCCGCTCTACCCGTCTTGGTCACAGGCATGGAGGGATTTCTATCCAAACATTGAAGTGAGCTTACAGTCTTTGTCTTCCCAGAAGAGAATGAATCCTTTGATGCCTGTTCTGTGCATTCTGGACCCAAGTGTGCCCAAAGACAGGCAACAGTGCATCCTGAAGACAAGCAAGGAGGCCAAAGGCAGTGGACGAACTCCAAGAACAGGCCACTGAGCAGACTATGTACATACTGTATATTTATTGTTATTTTTTGTAACATTTTCTACTCTGTCTGTTACCACCATGTTGTTATTTGTTATTAAGTATTTTATTATAAGTATTTATATACTATTTATTCTTAAGTGTTTTACTGTTTTATACTATTTATACTTCCATCATATTGATTCTTCCCATTGTTATTACTATTACATTGTTACTGTTACTGTGTAACTGCAAGTTTATTGTCTGTTGTCTCACTGTCTATTCATTGTCTTTATTTATTGTATTAGGCCTACTTATTTTTTTATTTTATTTATTGCCTGCAACTGCACTGTTACACTTTTTATTTGCGCTACCTGCTTTGCCTGTTGTCTCACTGTCTATTTATTTTATTGTATTTATTGTAAATAATATTCAGTCTTATTACACTTAAATGCCTTGCTCCATAGATGTTGCCTTTCTTCTCCCTTCCTGTTTGACCAATAATGCAACATGTGCACTGTCATCATTTTGTAGTGATGTCTTTTAATGACTTAAATATGCCTTATACTGTTTTGCTTTCATGCCCTTTAATCATTAAAAAAAATAGTGCCATTGTAGCATTCATTCCAGATGAACAGTTCCAACCAGCTGTCTGTAGGTTATATTCATGCAATTGCAGTCAGCAGGTTGTGAAGACCGCTGCTTATCACATGCCCACAGAGAACTATAATAAAATCTAAAATATAATAAAATTGAAAGTTTTTATTATAAATCCATGCACGCCCAGTATTGGTAACTACCATAGACTGTATGAACAGATCATAGAAGAGATACGATGATAAGAAGTAGCTGTCTCTTTAACCCTTGTGCCTTGTTGAAAATGTGTGTACACTGGGAGTGTTTCGTACAAATTGTGTATTTCATTATTTAAACTGCCATAAAATGTTTTTCAAAGATTTTTTTTCTCTTCTTTTTTTTCTCTTCAAAATGACATATTAGAATTGTAAAACAATAATTTATTAACCCCCTTAGTTGCCAGCCAGTTTTTGCAACATTCCACCTACTGCCAGTTTGAAAGTTATTGAGATCGAACTGTCAAGAAGCAGAGTCAAGAGTCAATGCAAAACTTAATGGCAAATTAATCATAAACAGCCTTTTCCTCTGTTTCTGCTTAAATGAAGAATACACTTGAAACAGAAATAAAGTCCAGATAATTTATTTACTCAAATATTAAAAAGCAATACTCATACAAGGAGTCTCAATGTTTACTCCCATACAAGGAGTTTTCTCGTTGTTGGTGCACGGACCAGCCAGGCCTCTTGGCACAATGCACAGCAATGAGACTCTATCCAGAATGCTATGACATCTTCCCTATCAGTAGTTCTTGTCCTTTAGTTAATTTGCTATTAGATAAATTGGAATATCATGAATTTCTCTGGGCATACAACTGTGAGTCTCACAGCTGTGATCAGCACTGTAAAATATTTTGCCGTTAAAAAACAGTAATCATCTGGCAGCAGAGTTGCCAGGAGTTAACCGTTATTTAACAGTACCTTAATTTAACACTAACACTGTAACACTGTAAATTACCAACATTAACTTAATGTAAATTAACAGGAAACACCAGTTAGGATTTCCAGGAACTTCCCGTCATTTTGCGGTGACCTAAAACTTCCCTGTTAAAAAGCAGGAATCACCTGGCAGCAGAGTTGCAGGAGATTACAGTTATCTAACGGTGCCTTGCTTTAACACTAAATCCATGTAAAATATTAACTTTAATTTAATTAATGTAATTTTATATTAAGCAATGGTTAGGATTTCCAGGAACTTCCCGCCGATAAAAAAATACTTAAAAAAAGAAAAAAAAATTTCATATGAATCACATTGGCAGTCCTTAAAAAAGAAAATTACCAGCAAAGAGTAACAATAATGCTCTCAGAGACAGTTCTGTTAACCAAAAACTGATAATCCCATAGATTTAAAATTGATTTCCTTCTAGTACAAAAATGCCTTAAGCACGTTTAGCAACATTTTCAGAATATTTTATTCAGCAATACAACATTTTTTTAAAGATGCAAAAAACAAGGCAAAACAAGGCAACTGAAAACAAATTAACATAAAACTGAAGGCGTTTTTTGGGGGGGGTTGGAATCCCAAATGAATTATGAATTATTTACTCTTTTTTATGTTTGTGTAAAATGGAACAGCCATGACTCTTTAAGTTGCAAAATAATAATAATAATAATAATAAAAAATAAAATAAAAATATATTCATGCAAGGCCATAGCGGAAGTCCATAAATTTCTTCAAAAGTGTGGAAACCTTGGAAGGGATGATTCGTTTTTTCTTCCCATTGGTTTTGCTTCCTCTCTGGGTTTATGCCAACGAGAAACCTAAAAAGATGAATCGCACAAACTTCGACCCTAATACACCCTAATACACCAAACTACAGCTGAGGTAATTGGAAGTGTATTCATAAAGTTAATGTACCTTTACACAATACATTACACACTTAAAACAAATTACAAACTGACAGTGTGACATGAACCAACCTTTGGATGAATTCCAAGGTGCAGGCGGCCTCATCTTGGTAACGAAGATTGAGGACATAGAAGACTGTGAAACATGTTGCCAAGCTGACCATCCACTTCTGAGTTGTGGTTCACGTTAGAAAAAGACTATTTAATCACATTAAATTTAGCATAGAGGTAAGTAATCTTTTTACAGTAAACAACGATTTGAATCTCGATTCACAGGCTACGATTCGATTCAGGGACGATTCATAAAATTAGTAAACGATCCGGTACGATTCGATTCGGTTAATTCAATACAAATTGACAACTTTACTCCCAAGTGCTTTAAAGTTATTGAGAAGAAAAAGAGAGAAACAGAAATGAAATTTCAAAATGGTATCCTTTTGTTTATTTAGTTTCCAACAGACAATACACCAGGCCTACTGAAAAACTGGCAATCCGGTTTGCAAAACTCTGCTCATACTTAAAATACAATACAGTCCTTCCCTCAAGCAACACAAAACAATAAGGTTAGATATCAAATATAAAAAAAAGACGTTATAAAACAAGCAAGTTGCCTATTAAAGGCAAAAATCTGAATGAATCAGAATTAGTGCTTCAGTCACTCATATGAATTTCAGTAACTGTAAAAGTGCAACATATCACTGACAAGAAGATATATTACTAGGCAGTTAGAGAAAACACTAGCATGTTAAATCCAACATGTCTTTTTAATGCCTGTAATTAACTTTTCTTAACAAAAAAAGAAAATCAGAGAAAGCTCTTAACACTGAATAACTAATACTTTCTCTCCATCTCATAACATTACCTCAGTCTCCTTTGAGACAAAAATCATCTGTGTGTGTGAAATACATTTCTATACACACAAATCATAAGTATCTAAATACAGAAATGCACAAATTCTGATTATACATTGTATTTTCACACAAAAGTAAATTAGCCAAGTCAATTTTAGCCCAAATCAAATATACATTGCCAATACATGAATGTTGTCTAAATAAATCACCCAATCCACTAACCGTGACAATAAAAACGCTAGTATCATGCAATTGTTATGGTCTATAGCTACCATGCAGACTGCTGAGCTCGGGACACAAAGCTGGCACAAAAGTTAACCACGCATACAAACCATGTCCATAAATAGCGGTAGTGCACCAAATTAACTTAAACAACAGCTCAATAAAAGGAAACAGCTTAGCTTACCGTAGATCTCCTGACGAGACACGACGTAGGCGGCGGGAAACCCGCCCTCCGCACAACGGCTATTCCAACTTGTGCTTGCTTCCGCATATAGTCCGCGCCGCTCGCATGATTGGCAGTTAACCAGCCAATAAGCTTCAACCCCAGGTAAGTGAACCACCCACTTACTAAGCCGTGAAGGCAAACACACACGGCGCGGCTTCTGCGACGCGAGAGAGACCGCTCAGGCTCAGGAGCTAGCAAACCGATTCTTGGCCGTAAATCCGGTGCGTCGGACCTTTACGTCACGTAGCTGGAAAATATTTTTCTATTTATTGTCACAAATGTACATAATGGGTTGAGGAAATATATTCAATATATTCACAATTTATTATAGGCCTATATCACACATGCATAGGCCTATAATAGACTATCGACTTTATTGTTTGTTTGTTTTTTCGTGCTGTGTAAAATAACATGTCAGGGATGTTATTGAACACATACAGTATTCGCTGAAAAATGACAGAAAGTTACAGTTATTACACATTATAGGTTGATCATGTTAAATATCATGTTAGAGATGTTTTTATACCACACATTCTGTAAAAACTGACAGGAAGTCACGGTTATTACAAATAACGGCTACATCATGTTGAAAATGGCTGTAAATTTATGGAAACATTTTACAGTGAGAGGCCTTATCTTCACATCGGTACAATATTGAACTAAAGCAGTGGTTATACAAAATAGCTAGCCTATTTATCCTAACAACAGCATTCATTCTTGCATAAGGTTTGATGTAGGGATGTCAACAATTAATCGATTAACGGTTAATTGTCGATTAAGACGTTGGTCGATCAAAATGCATTAATTGTAATTAACCGCGGACCGCGCTGCGCCAAGCTCGACTCACAGCCGACCGCAGGCGCCAACGGCACTGCTCAGCAGCCCCGGGTGTACGCGCGAGGCGAGATCGAACCCGGAATGCGTGCCGCTGCTGCTGGTTTCGCCGCGGCTCGGGGCACGGGCCGCGGCGAAACCAGCAGCGGCACGTGGTGGTTTAATCCTGGTCTAGTCCAGGTCTAGACCCGGTCGAGTCCCGGTCCAGTCCAGGTCCAGTCCAGGTCCAGACCTGGTTCAGACCTGGTCCAGTCCACGTTCAGTCCTTGTCTAGTCTCTTAGCCAATCAGGACAGAACACAATGTTACACTATAAAAAAATGTTACACTATAAAAAAAAAAATTGGATAGAGCGAGGGATTACTGTATTTTGTTATTCAGCATCAATACATTTGTACTAAGGAATAATTAATTGAGGAATATACAATATAATAATACTATGATATATTTTTGACTCAGTGTTATGTATACTATAGCTTATATTCTTAAAGACCCTATTGAAACAGTAAAATTCAGGTGAAAAATGCCGCTTATCAGTTAATCGTTAATCGATCGATAAGGTCAATCAACTGTCAGTTAATGAATTAACCGATAATTTGCATCCCTAGTTTGATGTGTGTCATACATGGTTTATGGTTTATTTATTTGCACAGGGACAGTGCACAACATTTTATTGACCTTTGAAATAAACAAAAGAAAGATGCATGGTGCCATCTTATAGCAAAAATGCTAATTTCCACCTGTAGTCCCGGGACATGTTGATGTTAATTAAATATACTATGACAGAGATTGTAAATGGGTAATAGACCAGTGCATTTGAATGTTAACATTATCTATGCACATATGTGATTACATATGTGTATACATACTGTTAACATTCAAAACAGATTTGAAAATGAGATTTTGTTTTTAGAGCTGAGTAACACTGAGTTTTATTGTGGAAAAGCTGAGGATGTGCTCCCAAACATCCTAAGTGGTCTTGTTGCATCCAACCTTACAGCTATTGTGGATCCAGCATAAGTACAAGATACAAGATATCACAAGATGCAGATTAAACCCATGGAGTTATACATGAGTACAGAGTATAATAAAAAATAATATTACACAGATTCCAAAGTTATCCTAGCTATAAGCAGAGCAGAACACTTTACGAGGCTGGTCCATGCTGCAATTCAAAGGCTGCTATGAACAACGTCATAGAGTAAATTAACATTTTTGAGTGTAAGCAGACTGGTAGTAGGAAAAGGCACAACAAAAAGTTTGAATGATTTTAACATCGGGGCAGTGGAGTCAACTATCCCAACATGAGTGAATACATATGTTATGATAAATCAGCAGACAGTGGTTCCAAAGCATCAAGTAGCCAACATGCATCAATTATCACAAGCGCAAATCAAATTTGGTGATTTTCACTTGATTTCAAATCCCTGACAGAGTACAGTCTCTTTCGGTCTACTGTAAACTGCTGATAGGTATCTGAACTGAATAATAGAATAACGATTCTAAAAAGACTACAGCATACAGGACACGAGCACCTGCAGAAATAATAGTTGATATTAAGTTTTGAAAAGAAAAATGTAAACTCGTCCTTCTGCATTTAACCTAAACCGAGGACATGATTTTATCACTTGGAATTAGATCTAGACAAACTTTATTGATCCACAAGGGAAATTATTTGGACACAGTACCTCAATCATCACAATATAATATAATAACAAAGATGTGTGTAGAATACCTCAATCGTCCTTGCCTGGTTTACACCTGACCATATCACAAGTGAGATATGGTCTGGAAGCCACCTTCGAAATATCTTGTACCGGAGGTGTGGTTTACGATCGCCAACGGCCGTTTATTGGGCGTTACGAATGTCTATCATTTGGCGTATACGTAGCCCATAGCCAATCATCGTCCAGGTAGAATCCATCCATTTGAAGAAGCAGCTTGGATGAACTGCAAAACGTATTCAACCAAATAAACTTGTCCAGTTGACAAATTGAATTTCTCCTTTTGCCATAATAACAAAGAGTTAAAAAATAAATGGTAATAATAAATTCTAAATAAAACTCCAAATAATTTTAAATAATCACCCACAATGTTCTGAAAAGGTGCTAGATACACACAAAAAAGTTGTCTAGATAGTGGTAAGTTAAGCCAAAATATTTTTCAGCATTAATTTGAAACTTTGAAACATTTTAACTGGGGGCGCCTTTTTGTTT
This sequence comes from Paratrypauchen microcephalus, assembly GCA_036785185.1. Taxonomy (NCBI): domain Eukaryota; kingdom Metazoa; phylum Chordata; class Actinopteri; order Gobiiformes; family Gobiidae; genus Paratrypauchen; species Paratrypauchen microcephalus. The sequence continues at coordinate 1,120,956 of JAVJIX010000223.1, read as the reverse complement.
ATACTGTATCGCCTTGGAAACACACAGCAGAACAGTCTATTTGTATCGTTCAGAACATAGGGCATGGAGCATAGATTGGAGCTACACTACTGAGAGTGTCATCTCTGAGTACTAGAGCACCGCCCCCTTCTGGTAACTCTCTAAAATAATACAATACCAGCGCACCTGCAAAAATACTTGATATTAAGTTTTGTGGCAAAAGGAGAAATTCGCCCCTCTCTGAACCGCCACCTTAACGTGGTGGAGGGGTTTGACTGCCCGAATGATCCCGGGATGTTGTCGGTGTTGTGTGATTCAATAACGAGCGTGGCGACTTGGATGCATTTCAGATCTTTTATTGAACTTAACTGCCTCTTGCCTTCATATACAGCACATTATAGGCGTAGAGGTCCCCCTAGCGGTATGGATAGGTACTGAACCTTACATATGTTGTAGTCTATAGGTGTCAAACTCTGGCCCGTGGGCCAAATTTGGCCCTCAGTGTAATTATATTTGGCCCGCGAGGCAATTTCAAATTAATATTAGAGCTGGCCCGCCGGTTTTATACGGCGGCAGCGCTGTAACACCACATTTACTGCTTATACTACAAATCCCATAATGCTCTGCTGTTGTTTTGGCACGTCAATCAGGAGAGAGGCAGACACACCCCCTCCTCTGTGTCAGTAGCGGTCTTGGATGTATTAGGAAGGTACTGATCCGTCTTCTTGCGCACTCCTTCGGCTGAAAGCCCCGGCGCACCCCGCATCCCCGTGCCTCTCTCCCCCAGACCACACTGCGACCTCAAACTACAGCTGTCACTGTGTTACCCTACCAAAAAATGGCGAAAAGAAAGTCAGAAAATAGAACTTTTCTGGACAGGTGGGAGACAGAATATTTGTTTACATATGTAAAAGACAGACCTGTTTGTCTTGTTTGTGGAGCCAACGTGTCAGTAACTAAGGAGTACAATATTAGACGACACTATGAAACGAAACACCAGGACCAATATAAGGACCTGGACACGGCTAAAAGGAGCCAGAAAGTAAAGGAGATGAAAAAAGGTTTGGTTTCACAACAGAAAATGTTCACAAAAGCCACAAAACAAAGTGAGGCTGCTGTAAAGGCAAGTTATATCGTGGCAGAAGAAATCGCCAATAATAATATTATTATTATTATTATTAATAATAATAATAATAATATTATTATTATTTTGCACGCCTGCACTTTTAAGTTATATAAGCCTTGCTTGTTCAATATTCATTGTTAAATCAAAACTTGTTTGGCTCCATATTAAAAGTTCATATTTGTTCAACCTTGGCCCGCGGCTTTGTTCAATTTAAAATTTTGGCCCACTGTGTATTTGAGTTTGACACCCCTGTTGTAGTCTAACTCATACAACCATGTTACATTACACCACATCCCTCTTACTGAAAGTTGAAGAGAAAATTTACTGTTTCCCACTTTAAGGTTTCTTTCAACATAAAGTCATTACAATCTGTATACTTCTTAACCTTACAGACTTTTCTTTTACGTGTCTAAATAAAAGTCGTACATTCCATAACAGTGTGGTCTTAAACAAACAGTGTGGTCTATTATTTAAACAATCAACATTCAGCCACATAACTAAACCCAACATTAACACATGTTTTCCATTGTACAAATCTTTTTTTTTTCTTTCACAGGTCAAGTCTGTCCGGTTTCTTTATTTCTCTGCCAGACCTGGTTCTCATGATGTTAGGTGTGCTTACTGATGTTGTGACTGGTGGTGGAGTCTCTACACCTCTATCTGTTTCAGGTGGCTGTTCAGGTTGTTGCGCACACTCTGACCCCAACTCTGGCATTGGAATCAGGTGACAACGATTCCGCCGCAGTGTGCCTTGGGGTCCCATGACCATGTATGATCGTGGGGTGCTGTATGCAGATGCCACTGTTCCTGGTTCAGCTGCATCAGTGATCCAGACGTCTTCTCCTGGTGACAGCTTACCCAGGGCTCGTACTCGATGTCTCCTGTTGAAGCATTTTGCGTCTGCCCACCTATTCTCCCTCTCCTTCTGCTGAAGAATGTGAAGGTCTGGAAGTGCCGGCTGCAATCTCTCTGGCAGGATAGGCAGTGTGGTGCGCAGGCGCCGTCCCATGAGCAGCTCTGCAGGGCTGTAGCCGTTACTCAGAGGCGTTGCTCTATATGCCAACAGAGCTCGGTAGGGATCGCTGGCTTTCTTAAGCAAGTTTTTGACTGTTTGAACGGAGCGTTCAGCCTCGCCGTTACTCTGGGGATATTTGGGACTGCTGGTTATGTGCTCAAAGCAGTAGTCACTTGCAAAGGCTTTCATCTCATGTCCAGAGAATTGTGACCCTTTGTCACTTACAAGGGTCTCGGGAATACCGTGACGAGCAAACATTGACTTTAGATGAGCTATGACATTCATAGATCTTGTAGAGCTGAGCTGGGCAATTTCAACATAACGAGAGAAATAATCAACTACTAAAAGGTAGGTCTTCTCTTTTAACATGAAAAGGTCTGCACCTAGCTTTTGCCAAGGCCTATCTGGAAGTTTGGTTGGCATCAAGGGCTCTCTTGGATTGACCCTTTCTTTGCATTTGAGTACCAGCTCTTTAATCTGATTACTCAGTCCAGGCCACCATACAGCTTGGCTAGCCCTCTCCCTGCATTTCACTACACCTTGGTGGCCCTCGTGTATTTTCTCAAGCACAGTGTCTCTCATAGTAGCAGGTATGACTAACCTTGAGCCACGCAGGAGTAGTCCGTTGTGCACACTCAGGGCTGCCCTCTCGTGCCAGTAGTGCTTGACGGGCCCCTCCAGCTGATTCCTGTCTGGCCATCCGTCCACACAGTACCTCATGACCTGTGCGCAGACACTGTCATCCTGTAGCTGTTCGCAGAGCTCGGTCAGGTATCTGTTGCTGGTTGGGAGGTTCTCCAGCAACGACTCCACATAGATATCTGTGTCCTCCATCAGGTCGTTGTCACTTTCGGTCACTGCATTTTTCAGTGGGGTGCGTGAGAGAGTATCAGCTGAGGTTAGGCTTTTCCCAGGTGTGTGGAAGATTGAGTAGGAATATCTCATTAAACGCATTCTAAACCTCTGTATACGTGGTGGCAAAGCATCCAGAGCCTGGCCTCCAAGCAAGCTCACCAGAGGTTTATGGTCTGTTTCTTGTTCAAAGTGCAGTCCAAGAATGAAATCACTAAACCTCTCGCAGGCCCATGTCAAGGCTAGTGCTTCTTTCTCTAACTGGGCATGTTCTGTTTCAGTCAGTGACCTGGAAGCGTACGCAACAGGTAGCCACACATCTTCCTTCTTCTGCAGCAATATGGCTCCCAGCCCATAAGACGAGGCATCCGCTGATATCTTGAGTGGACTGTTAGGATCGTACAGCTGGAGAACTGGTGCGGTGGTGAGTTCCTGCTTGAGACTGCGGAATGCACACTGCTGGTCATGACCCCAGCACCACATGTTCTTCTTGGACAGGAGCTCTCTTCGCGGTTTATCCTTCTCAGACAGGTTTGGGATGAACTTCCCGAGCTGGTTCACCATTCCGAGGAAGCTGCGAAGCTTGCTGATGTTCGCTGGCTCTCTCATGTCCTGGACCGCTTTAGTTTTGTCTGGGTCTGGTTTCACCCCTTCTGCCGTGATGATGTGTCCTAAGAATTTCACCTCCTGTCTCGCAAACTCACACTTTGACATGTTCAGCGTAACACTTGCCCTTTCTGCCCACTCCAGGACCGCATGCACTCTGGCGTCGTGCTGCTCCTTTGTGGCCCCCCAGATGAGGATGTCGTCTACGTGGCAGACAACGCCCTCCAGGCCTGCCGTGACCTCTGACGTCATCCTGTTCTGGAAGTGCTCCGGGGCACTGCTTATCCCAAAGGGAAGTCTGTTGAAGTGGTACCGTCCGAATGGCGTGATAAAGGTAGTGTACTGAGCTGATTCTTTTGAAAGTGGTATCTGCCAAAAACCCATGTTCGCGTCGAGTTTGGAGAAGTACTTGGCCCCTGTCAGCATGCCTAGGGTGTGTTCAACAGATGGCAAGATGAACTTCTCCCTGCACACTGACTGGTTCAGGGGTGTCATGTCCACACAGATTCTCACCTCATCTGTATTCTTCTTAGGAGCTACCACCATGCCACAACACCACTCGGTTGGTGTCTCAATGCGGCTGATGACACCCAGGCTCTCCATGCTCTCCAACTCCTGTTTCACCTTGCCCATGAGTGGCAATGGCACTCGTCGTGGGGCTTTGAGAGAGAAGGGTTTGGCATCTGGCTTAAGTCTTATAGTGTAGGGCTTCAGGACCAGCCCAAGTCCTGAACTTGGACTTGGGCTGCTCTTGGATGTATCCTTGGACGTATCCTAAGCCCAAGAGCTTAGGATACGTCGCTCTCACTGTCTCTTGGTCTATAGTATCTACTCTAACCACCAGTTTGAGTCTCACTGAAGCTGGCCTGCTCAATAGACCCATGTGCATGTCTTTGACAATGTAGATCTTCTCTGTGATGCTCCTCTCCTTGTATGTGAGTGTTTCAGTGATTGACCCCAGTACGTTCAGTTTCACACCACCCAGGCCATATAGTTGTTTTTGGAATGCTTTTGTCACTTTATCTCCCTGTGTGACACGTTTGTATACCTGCTCTGGTATAGCTGTTACATCGGCACCTGTATCTATTTTAAAACTCAGAGTGCTGCATAATTTTCTTTGTTTTCAGGTTCCCCTGTATATGCCCTTTTGCTTTGAATTGCTTTGCATTTGGTGGTTTCCCTTTATTTTTATGTAGTGCATCAACAGCTACTTTAGCTGTGCTCAACTCACCCCTCAAATCAGTCTGCTGGCGCTTAACTTCCTCTCACTGCCTAGCCATTGTGATCGCTTTCGCAAGAGTGAGCTCTCGGTCAAGCTGCATTTACTGAGACAGTGCTGAATCTTTGATTCCAACAACTAATCGGTCTCTTATAAGTTAATCGTGCAATTGACCATATGCACAGCTCCCTGCTAAGGCATACAGTGACGTGAGGAATGCGTCCACTGATTCGGAAGGCTGTTGTACTTTTGTTAAATTTCGCTCGTTCGTAAATCACATTTTTCCGAGGAACAAAGTAGTTATCAAATCCCTTTTTAACGGTGCTGTATTGCTGACGCTGCTGGTCGTTAAGCTCAAGCCCACGTAGCACGTCGTCTGCGTCATCCCCCATACAGTACACTAAAGTGTTCACTTGGTTTGCCTCAGAGGAATTATTTAAATTGCTTGCCAGTCTGAAACGCTCAAACCGCCGAATCCATTTCTCCCATTCGTGTGGCTTGGCAAAGTCAAAGGCTTCTGGAGGCTTGATAGTGAATGTTGCACTTGGGATAGCATTAGCATTAGCAACTCCTTGTTCGTTTCTGTTTTCCTCGCTCATCCTTTCTCTTTGCTTTCTCCTTCGTCGTCGATTACGGGATCATGACATAACATGCTATCTCTTGTCCGCAGCTGATTAATGTCTCCGCTTCTGACACCATGTTGTGTGATTCAATAACGAGCGTGGCGACTTGGATGCATTTCAGATCTTTTATTGAACTTAACTGCCTCTTGCCTTCATATACAGCACTTTATAGGCGTAGAGTTCCCCCTAGCGGTATGGATAGGTACTGAACCTTACATATGTTGTAGTCTAACATTACACCACAGTCGGAGGCTTTATGCCCCTGGTAGGGTCACCCAAGGCACACAGGTCCTGGGGGACGGGTCAGACTAAGAGCGGTTCAGAAGTCCTTATGTTGAGTCGTACAACAAGGCCAGATACGTTGCCCGGAGCCCACCCTGGAGCCAGACCTGGGGTGGGTGCTCGCCAGCGAGCGTCTCGTGGCCGGGCCTTTCCCCATGGGGCCCGGCTGGGCGAAGCCCGAAAGAGTGACGTGGGGCCGTCCTCCTGTGGACCCGCCACCTGCAGGAGGATCCATAGGGGCATGAACTCGAGTGGTGCTCTGTTATTGGACTTCTGTGCCAGCCACAGTTTGTCCATAACGAACACCATGTTCGAGCACAAGGGTGTCCACCAGTGCACACGGCACCAGGACACCCTAGGACGGAGGTTGATGATCGACTTTGTTGTCGTGTCATCTGACCTCCGGCCATGTGTCTTGGACACTTGGGGGGAAAGAAAGGGGCAGAGCTGTCAACTGATCACCACCTGGTTGTGAGTTGGGTCCGCTGGCGAGGGAGGAAGCCGGAAAGACCTGGCAAGCCCAAGCGTATCGTGAAGGTCTGTTGGGAACGTCTGGCAGAGCCCTCTGTCAGGGGGACCTTCAACTCACACCTCCGGGAGAGCTTCTCCCAGAGTCCAGGGGAGGCTGGCGACATAGAGTCCGAGTAGGCTCTGTTCTCGGCCTCTATTGTTGATGTGGCTGCTCATAGCTGTGGTGGTAGGGTCTGTGGTGCCTGTCATGTCGGTGGTGGACACCGGAAGAAAAGAAGAAATTCTTTCAAACCGTCCGGCGCCTCAGGAGGGGGAAGCAGTGCTTCACCAACACTGTTTACAGTGCAGGTGTGGAGCTGTTGACCTCGACTGGGGAGGTTGTTGGGTGGTGGAAGGAATACTTTGAGGATCTCCTCAATCCCGCCGTCACGTCTTCTGAGGAAGAAACAGAAGCTGGGGACTCGGAGGCGGACAATGACCAAACGTCATTGTCAGCAGGGGGCTCCAGACAGCACATCCTAACCTTCCTTACCCCGTGACACTAACCTTTTATTGGTTATTACATATACTTGTTTTTGTTTTTGTTTTTTAATTTGTTTTTGTTTTTTTTAGATTTTTTTTTTTGGAGCTGTAGTCCAAGATCTATAGCTTGCTTTTTTATTTTGTGTTTTTTTATGCTGTAGTTTAACTAAAGCTTTTTATTTATTTTTTTGTGCTATAGTGGGCAAACTATAGCTTTTTATTTTTTGTTTTTTTTGGTGCTAAAGAACTAGCTTTTTAAAACTTTTCTGTGCTGTACAAGTAGCTTTTTAAGCTGTGCTACTTGTGACTTTGTGTCGCCAAAAAGAAAAAGAAAACAAATCAGAGCGCATATCCATACACTTATTGAGAATCAGAGCCTATGGCTCTAAAGAATGAGAGGGATATGCACGTGACGAGAGAAACTGAATGACAGAAAGAGAGAGGAATGACCAGACTCCGAGGCGATCTGACGAGATGGGAGGGAGCAGAGGAGAGACTGGTGAGTGTGTCTGTGTGCCTGTGAGTGAGGAAAAAAAACAAAAAAAAACAAGGAAGCGACAGTCCACAACAGTCCACGCTGTTCTCAACTCCGCCCCCGCCCCTCTCTGCCTGTGTCTCTCTTCCACTTCCCCTCTCTGCCTCTTTCTCTGAACTGGGAAAGAGAGAAAACGGCGCAATTATTTTTTTCCCCTCCCGCGATCTTGGAGCCTCTGATCACCAAAAAAAGTCGCTAGATTTGTCGCTAGTCGCTTTTGTCTAATTTTCTCGCTAGAGGGGTCCAGAAAGTAGCTAAAAATAGCGACAAAGTCGCTAAGTTGGCAACACTGGCTTTATTTGATTCTGCTCAATGTCGGGGGGTTGGGAAGAGTTCTGATTGGACAGGGACACGAACGTATTTACGTCTACCGGAAGAAAACATTGTCATCTCGGTTTGGTTAGTGTCTTTATGTTTTCTGCCATCCACTCTTTTCATTATTTGTAGTTCTTCCAGCGTACTTTTATTCGGAATAACTTACTTTTAACCGGAATTAAAGCTCTCATGTAAACGTGTTTCGCTGTCTCTGTCTCGCTTCAAAGCTTGTCTTTCCAAGTGATACATACTGGACACAAACAGGCGCCCTGTGTCCTGTTATAGTTCTATGCTGTGAAGTGAGACATGTTCACGAGTTTGTACAACAGAGGCAACGCTAAAAAAGTGAAGGTAAATCAATAATATAACTGTTTGTTTTTTGTCCAGAATGTATATCTTACCTTAGAGGAAGTTTTCATTTTCCAACATTTTATGGGCATAGTTTTGCGTTTCATATACAGTGTTAAGGTTAAACTGGGAATACGTTGGTTCGTAGTTCGTATTGTCCGTTTAATTAGAGTTTCACACCTCACTGTTCATCTTCTTTCTTCAAAGCTACTAAATCCTTGATTTGCTTCCCTAGTGTCTGTATATAATCTCTTCAAAGTTTCTAACGTGTCAGAAACCACAGGCCAGATATTTGTTTTAGTTTTGGACATTTGGGCAGAAATCAGTAGGTGTCCTGTGCCTGACACGCCAGCTGTGGCAGAAGAGAGGTCTGCAGAGTTGCCTCAGGACAGACACTGAGGAAAGTGAATGATCAGACCCGAGCATGTAGCGCTACATTAAAAACGATCTGTTCAAGGTGGACATGAGAAACCTGCTTATCAAAATCTCAACCCACGCAAAGCTGTGGAAAGCAGGCCTTTGTGACTTTTAAAAAGGAGCAAGATAAGGCGATGAATTTGGTGCATGGGATGCACTGGAAAGGCCAGGTACTGAACGTTAAACTAATCCCAAAGCAGACCCCATTATGAGAAAAGAAAACAGGCCCCCTCTCCCAAACAACAAACAATCATGCACACAAAGCTACCTTGGAGCACCTGAATGAACCCAAAACAAGTCCAGTCAGGCCGCTTCTCCCAAGAGTGCCTTTGCAGAGGGGACCAACTATGGATATCAAGTCCACACAGAGGTGTCGGGGATGTGGCTCAACCATATGAGTAGTGGCCCATAGGAGGATGTAATACCTTTCAGGAATACCATGGCTGTGTAGTGTAGAGTCATGACATGTCTCCCCTCCAGCTGCAGTGAAGTATAAGAGCCTCTTGTGTCTTGATGAAGTATACATGTTTTTCTTACTTTGTTTATGTTTATATCTATGTTTTTGTGCTGAACAGATGGAGACACCTAAATGCAAGAATTTTCAAACGGCTTTGTTCCATGGTCAAAAGCTACTGTTTAAAATGATGTTTTTCTCAGTTTTGACAGATGGACCAGAGTTGGTGTAGGATGGAGCACCGTCTTGAAGACATGCTGTCACGCATTGCCATGGAAACACAGGAGATCAAAGAGCTGGAGCAGCAGTTAACAGATGGTGGGATGGACCAAGTTGTTGACCACTATAAAAAAAGTATGTTTTAATTATATTTTTATTTGTTTCATTTGTTCTTTGTGGACACAGGTCAAATTCTGGCCAATGAGGCTCTGAGAAAAGACTTGGAGGGAATCGTCTCTGGACTGCAGCACTACTACAAGTCTCTCAGAGCCCAGGTGATTTGGTAATTTTACATCTCAAAGACAAGCCAAACAGCAAAGTCTAAATATGTTATTTTTACATTTTAAACCTATAATTTATATTTTTGAATGCCACGGCGGACACCTTCGGGACTCTTCTAAGTCTCTTTCTATAGTTCCATCACTCGAGGAGAGAAAAAAAAACATGTGACATCTCTAGCAAAGTATACAGTTAAAGGTAAACCTTTACTTTTAAAACAAAATGTAGACAAATAACAGGCACCCTCCATAATGCAACATTTAAATTATTCAACAAATTTGCTTCAGAGATGCTGTGCAAGCCTCTTTAATGAAATCCTATTTATCAATTTCCATCAACGGACATAAAACGATAAAAGACATTAGGGATGACATTCTGGTGTGAGGCCACAGCTGGAGGACTGCTGAGGGTCAGGCAAGGCACTACTGGAGGACTGCTGAGGAGGGTCCAGCAAGTGTATGCCATCTTCAGTGACTAGAAAACAAGCATACTATTATAAAATACAAATGCTTGGATCACAGCTGAGGCAAGCAGTAGCCTAGAAAATAGCTTGAATGTATTCCTCACGAGAACTTACAGGAAGGATCTTTGATGAGGTCCCTCCTTCAATTACCTCCACCAGTCGGCGACCCCGGTTTAGGGCCAGTGCCAGCTCCTCTGAAGGTGAAAGATTTTGAGGGGGGCTCCCACCTCCTGTGACTTGGTAGCTACTATTCATTTTAAATAAAATTAAGGTACCATTTCAACAGTATTACTAATTTCACTGAATATTAATATTAGCCTACTTCCCACTCTGCAAAATGTTTTTATGCTTTGTCTTTACCTGCAAAACAGTTTACATTATTCCTGTTCAAAGACAAGATAACAAAATTTAACACATTAGTTGGTGCAAATACTTTTACAAAGTAAGACGAAATTACAACTGACAAGACTGCTCTACAAATATGAATATAAATATCATCAACTGCTCTCCTTGAGTATTGAACTCGGGTCTCCAACGTGTCAAACTGTAGAGAGTCCTCTCCCCCACGGACTTGTCTTGATACCGATGGTGAAAACATACTTAAAAAACTCAATATTCAGCACTGTTATAGAACTTAATTTATGCATTTAAGCGGTCGGCGATCTTCTCCCATGTCTCGCCTTGGTTATTGCAAGTGTGTTAGAGTTCTAAAAGCAACTTTTGTTCTCATGCGCTGAAATAATCGGCTCGAATCTTCGACATGATCACGTTTTCGACAGTCGCTTGTTCTGGGCTTCTTACGTCCTCCGTGCACGCGCCTAGCGCAGGACTGGATAGGCCTGGCTGAAGTTAGCGTCGCTGAGGCACAGCTAAACTCCGTTAGTGGAACGACTTCAGGCTTAAAGGGATATGCCACCCCCAGGTCAAATTTGGGCATCTCCCCACAGTCCAGAGACTAAAATAAGTGGTGGAAAGCGTTTTCCTGCTCACCCAGCCATTGTCCGAGTCTGTCGCCACTGACCGCCGCGGTATCTGGTGCTCCTCCGCCTTAGACTGGAGTCTAACGTCGCCAGAGAAAGATTTCGGCCAAAAGGAATTAATTTGCTCGATGCGTTTCCCAATTACTTTGTGTGTAGTGCGCATTCATATCGAGTGCAAATAAATGTGCAAATCAACACGGAGAGCTTGCCTTGGTCATTTTGGGTGGGAACTATTTTCCAGTGCGTAAGAATACAGCCGTATCACGCACCACGTTTTGCAACAGGGGAACTCCCTTCCCGGTGCGTAACTGGGATTCCCCTGTTGCACAACGTGGTGCGTGATACGGCTGTATTCTTACGCACTGGAAAATAGTTCCCACCCAAAATGACCAAGGCAAGCTCTCCGTGTTGATTTGCACATTTATTTGCACTCGATATGAATGCGCACTACACACAAAGTAATTGGGAAACGCATCGAGCAAATTAATTCCTTTTGGCCGAAATCTTTCTCTGGCTACGTTAGACTCCAGTCTAAGGCGGAGGAGCACCAGTTACCGCGGCGGTCAGTGGCGACAGACTCGGACAATGGCTGGGTGAGCAGGAAAACGCTTTCCACCACTTATTTTAGTCTCTGGACTGTGGGGAGATGCCCAAATTTGACCTGGGGGTGGCATATCCCTTTAAGCGGTCGGCGATCTTCTCCCATGTCTCGCCTTGGTTATTGCAAGTGTGTTAGAGTTCTAAAAGCAACTTTTGTTCTCATGCGCTGAAATAATCGGCTCGAATCTTCGACATGATCACGTTTTCGACAGTCGCTTGTTCTGGGCTTCTTACGTCCTCCGTGCACGCGCCTAGCGCAGGACTGGATAGGCCTGGCTGAAGTTAGCGTTGCTGAGGCACAGCTAAACTCCGTTAGTGGAACGACTTCAGGCTTAAGTCTAAGTTGACGCTTCTTCAGTGCTTTTTTTTTTTTTTTTTTAATGTGAATCTGTATAGCGTCCCCTTCAGCAGTGTCGTCCATTAACATTGACTTACCGCTGATGGTGTCCTCTAAGCCCAGTTCTGCTCCGGTTCTGTAGCTGTCGAAAGTAGGTCCGGCAAGTTATCGGGGACAGTTAATAAAGCTTGTTTTTCTTCTCAAAACAATATTTGTCCAAAAAGTTATATATTTGTGTCACAAAACAGTTGCACACGAAAAAGTCTGAAGTCTAATTCCCTTGGTGCTATTTTCTGTCGATTCGTATCACTGCACGCCTATTAGTATTATTAGCCTGTCCACTTGTAATGGATGTTTACAAGCAGAACTGGGCTCAGAGGACACGGTCAGCAGTAAGTCAGTGTTAATGGATGACAATGCTGAAGGGGACGCCATACAGATTCACATAAAAAAAACGCACTATACCTTTAAGCGTCGCTATGTTTAGCGACGTTGATTCCTGCACGTCGCCGCGTCGTACATTTGGGCTGGAATGTTCTCAGGTGGAACAGGGTGCTCTTCTCCGATGAATCGATGTTCAAGTTAAGTGTGGCTGACGGAAGACTGTGTGTTTGGCGTAGGCGACGGGAACGTTATGCTGACGCTACCATCCTGCAGCGTGACCGCTGGGGTGGACCCAGTGTAATGGTTTGGGCTGGAATAAGCAGTAGACACAAGACAGACCTCATTTTCATCAATGGAAACCTCAGTGCGGCCCGTTACCGTGATGAAATCCTGACCCCTGTCGCAGTTCCACTCGTCCATCGCTATCGCCTAACGCGGCAACAGGATAACGCGAGATCACATGTCGCCAGAGCCTGTTAGGACTACCTGAGGCAGAATAAAGTTCATTGTCTTGGTTGGCCTGCGTATTCCCCAGATATAAACCCTATAGGACATCTATGGGATATTCTGGATCGCCGGGTGAAAAGGCGTGATCCAGAACCGGCCACAGTCCAACAGTTGCGTCAAGCACTCCAGGAGGAATGGGACCACATCACACAGGTTGAAATTTGGCAATTGATTGACTCCATGCATCGCAGAATCCAGGCTGTGTGTGATGCCAGAGGAGGCCATACAAGATACTGAATTCGGTTATCCAGAATTGCGCCTTCAGCTGATGCAATGAATTGAAAACCAGGAAAAATCTGTTCTTCATTCCTGACTCTAAAACTGTGTTTTTCATTTGAATCTTAATATTTGTTATGTGTTGTTAAATTTAGCGTAAGAAAATGACATGTGTTGCAATAAACCCAAGCGCTTTGATTCCACTGCTTCTAACTGTGGTTCTGTGTTTTTAGAGTGACCCATGTCTCCTGCAGCAGTTCATTCTGGAGCTTCAAACCCGACTGGGGAACTTCACTCTACCACAACACTCAGATCAATACAGGTTGATCTTGATTAAAGGGACCATATTACACTATTTTCTGCTCTCTGTCATAATGTTGTTTCCTCATCACAAACATGCAGTATCAGAACAATGGGGTAAGAGATGTTAGGCCTTCCCCAAGTACAATTTACATTTCCATCAGTCTGGCTGGCAGTTTGGCTTTCTTAGCTCAGAGAGGAAGCGCCTTACATAAGCATTAAGAGTTGAAGCAAGGACGATCACACAAAGGACATGTGAAATCCAACAGCAGACATGTCAATGAAAAACACAAAATTCCTGTCGTGTGTTAAGTGGTTGTAGAACATTAGAAAGGCAAACTTGTGTTACAGTGAATCTTAGAACAATTACAGAAAAAATGCAATATTGTTAAAAAAGCATTAGCTATAATAAATATCTAGAATGAAACCTTAAATAACACATATTTCCCCACTAGTGTTTCTGTTACTAAATTGCTCTTGTCAATATAAAGCTTTTGTAATTTGTAGACGGGTGGAAAGTAATTACAGATGCATTACTCTAATTGGGGAGTACTTTTGTGAGTAGAACCCGTACTTGTACTTGAGTTTGTTTCTAGCCATATAAGATAAGACTTTATTGATCTCACACAGGAGAAATTCACTTGCCCCATTAGCTCCAGGCAATATAATTTTGTCATATTTATAGTCATTTGAGTTTCTGCGTAGAATACACTGCATGACTGTTGCTCCTGCTCCTCTGTATACTTTAAATACAATTTTGTTAGCAGTACATCTTTAGCCATGTAACTACTTTTAATTTATATATACATGTTTAGTACTCATTCCACCACTGCTAATAGTTTCCCAAAATGGGAAGAGTAACCAAATTTGTTACCCAAGAGTGATGATTTAAGTAGGAGTAAAAATACCATGTTGGAAAACTACTCCCAATAGAGTCGTGTTACTTATGTAAATGTAAGGAGTAACACCAGGACCTATGAGAGAGGAGGATCATGGACTCAGTGTTTTTGTAATCATGAGACAACCAAATGGAGTCATTGATACATGTCCATCCGTTTTTTTGTTTTGTTTTCTTCTCTCTCACAGCTGTGTGCAGGACCAGGATCAGAGCCAAAGCCAGGACTCAGATGGAACCTTAACAGAGGCGAGTACTTGGTTACATTTACTTGAGTAACTTTTTAATAGTACTTCTTAGAGCAGTTTTCAGACACTGTACTTTTACTACTGCTACTTAAGTAATAATATATATTACTTATATATGTATATATAATATAATACAATACAACACAACACAACAAACGCCAATTCCAATGAACTTGGGACGCTGTGTAAAACTGATTTGCAAATTTTTTTCAACCTATATTGAACTGAATAAACTGGGACAGGGGCATGTTTACCACTCACACACTGTTACATCACCTTTCCTTTTAACAACACTCAATAAGCGTTTGGGAACTAAGGACACTAATTGTTGAAGCTTTGCAGGAGGAATCCTTTCCCATTCTTGCTGAATATACAACTTAAGTTGCGTGAAAAGTCCCTCAGTCGTCCAGGTAGAATCCATGATCAAAGGAGAAGTTCAATTTGTCAACTGGACAAAGTTTGTTTGGTTTGTTTGGCAACTTAAGTTGCTCAACAGTCTGGGGTCTCCATTGTCATATTTTGCGCTTCATATTGCGCCACACATTTTCAATGAGAGACAGGTCTGGACTGCAGGCAGGCCAGCCTAGTGCCCGCAGTCTTTTACTACAAAGCCACGCTGTTGTAACACGTGCAGAATGTGGCTTGGCATTGTCTTGCTGAAATAAGCAGGGACGTCCCAGAAAAAGACGTTGCTTGGTTGGCAGCATATCTTGTTCCAAAACCTTTATGTACCGTTCAGCATTAATGGTGCCTTCACAGATGTGAAGTTACCCATGCCATGGGCACTAACACACCCCCAAACCATCACAGATGCTGGGTTTTGAACTTTGCGCTGATAACAATCCAGATGGTCCTTTTCCTCTTTGGAACCCGATGTCCATGATTTCCAAAAACAATTTGAAATGTGGACTCATCAGACCACAGCACACTTTTCCACTTTGCGTCAATCCATCTCAGGTGCGCTCGGGCCCAGAAAAGCCAGCGGCGTTTCTGGGTGTTGTTTATTTATGGCTTTTGCTTTGCATGGTACAGTTTTAACTTGCACTTGGAGATGTAGTGACGAACTGTGTTAACTGACAATGGTTTCTTGAAGTGTTCCTGAGCCCATGTGGCTATCCTTTGTGGTAATATCCTTTATACATTCATGTCACTTTTTAATACAGTACCACCTGAGGGATCGAAGGTCACGGGCATTCAATATTGGTTTTCGGCCTTGCCGCTTACGTGTAGAGATTTCTCCAGATTCTCTGAATTTTTTGATGATATTATGGACCGTAAATGATGAAATTCCTAAGTTCCTTGCAATTGTACGTTGAGAAACATTGTTCTTAAACTGTTCGACTATTTGCTCACGCAGTTCTTCACAAAGTGGTGAACCTTGCCCCATGCTTGCTTTTGAATGACTGAGCCCTTCGGGGATGCTCATTTTAGACCCACTCATGCCACCCACCTGTTTCCAATGAACCTGTTCACCTGTGGAATGTTCCAAACAGGTGTATTTTAAGCATTCCTTAACTTTCCCATTCTTTTGTTGCGCCTGTCCCAGCTTTTTTGGAACGTGTTGCAGGCATCAAATTGAAAATGAGTGAATATTTGCATAGAAACTATAAAGGTTATCAGTTTGAACATTAAATATCATGTATTTGTAGTTTATTCAATTCAATATAGGTTGAAAAGGAATTGCAAATCATTGTATTCTGTATTTTTTTTAAAGTTTTACACAGTGTCCCAACTTCATTGAAATTGTGGTTGTATAATATAATAAATATCATATAATTAATATAATATAATATAATATAATATAATATAATATAATATAATATATATTTATTTAGCTTATGTAAATCATAAGCCAAATCTAAGGGCTTAGCCAACAACTCACTTTGATAGTATATTGTACATTAAATTAATCAGAGCTGACGAAGCCTCTCGGATGAGCGGCGAAACGTTTTCAACCAAACATACTTTGTCCAGTTGACAAATTGAACTTCTCCTTTTATCATTAAATTAAATGTATTTCTGAGGGTCAGGGGAAGCAGTGGAGAGATTTAGATGGAGCAGAGGAGAGGGTCAGATGGAGCAGAGGAGAGGGTCAGATAAAGCAGAGGAGAGGGTCAGATGGAGCAGAGGAGAGGGTCAGATAAAGCAGAGGAGAGGGTCAGATGGAGCAGAGGAGGGGGTCAGATAAAGCAGAGGAGAGGGTCAGAGGGAGCAGAGGATGCAGAGGGGAGCTAATGTGTGAAATTGAGCTCATCTCCTCTTCTGTGTGGATGTGTTCACAGAGTGACAGTTGGCAAAGGAAGGTCTGTCTCCTGAACAGGACGCTACAGGAGCTCAGGACGGTCATATGTGAGTCAGATGCCCTGTCAGGAGAACAGCTGCTGTGGACCGTGGACCAACTCAAGGATCTTAACTGCATCTTGGACACTTTCCAGGTAACAATGCTAAGCTGTTGTTGTGTACTTTAAAGGCACTGTATTACACAAAATGGACTCTTGTTATACTGTTTGTGAGTGCAGCGCGCTGACTCACTAGCCTTGAGCCTCTCGAAGGTTCTTTCGGACGCAACACGTAACAAAAAATAAAAAGTCTTGAATCCAAAGTTTGTCTTTTCTATCTTTACTAAAGTGAAAGTCATACAGAGTGAAAAAAGGAACAACAAAAGAAACAAAAAAGGATTTTTTAAAGCTTGTAACTTCCCTACATGACGTCCTACGTGACGTCCCTACATGATGCTACATGACGTCCTACATGACGTCCCTTTGTGCTATGTAACGGTAAAAAGACTGTAGCTTCTTGGCTCGAGGCTTCTAACCTCTGGCTCACTTGGCTATCCTACTGGTTAATTTAGCTGAAATTACATCAAAGATTAAAGATCAAAGATTAAAGCGCAAGATCAAAAAAGATAAAAGTACAGCATAGCAACACATAGCAATGTAGATATAACATAGAAAATGGCTCTAACACTGTTGTTACCTCGCCAGACATGTAGCTAGAGTTGTGCGTTTTTCTTTCACACGTTTGAGTAATCCTGATTTATTAGTCTGTCTACATCTCCAAAACTGAAAATGCTCTTCCAACTTGTCATGTCATTAAGGAGTAGTTTTCAAGTTAATAGTTCCTTTTACCTTTTATTTCAGTAGAGGCTGGAAATTCCAGGACTAAAATCATTCAAATGATTCTAGTGAAGGTGTAGGTGTAGGTGTGTAGTTTAAAAAAAACATTGGAGCTCTTCCTGTATTACCGCATGACATCACAAGGTAGAATAGTGTTTTCAGTTTTGGAGATGTAGAAAAAATAAACCAGGATTACTCAAACATGTGTAAATGTGTGTCACCATGTATTGTCATATCGATATAATGAACACAGTTTTAGTTCTTTCACTTATGTATCTTTAACTGTGTTTTCAGGACCAATGTGAAGATGACAAATTGTCTGAAATACAGCCAGAAATGGACCAGACCAGGACTAAACCTGGATCCGACCCACCATCCAAACCCAGGACAGATGGAGTGGGATACGGGAGGAAATCCAAAAGAGAGAGAAGACAGGGGGCAGGCCTCAAAGATCACATCAGAGTCCATGTAAGATGACACTGAACAATTACTTGCATTTAATTCATACATACACTTATTTTTGTTTTCATTTTTTGGAGGGAGAGCGCATGAGACAGAATATATGGTATAAAGGAGGGACCGTCAGTATATACAGTGGCTTGCAAAACTATTTGGCTCCCTTGAACTTTGTGACCTTTTGCCACATTTCAGGCTTCAAACATAAAGATATAAAACTGTAATTTCTTGTGAAGAATCAACAACAAGTGGGACACAATCATGAAGTGGAACACACTTTATTGGATATTTTAAACTTTTTTAACAAATAAAAAACGAAAAATTGGGCGTGCAAAATCATTCAGCCCCTTTACTTTCAGTGCAGCAAACTCTGTCCAGAAGTTCAGTGAGGATCTCTGAATGATTCAATGTTGACCTAAATGACTAACGATGATAAATGGAATCCACCTGTGTGTAATCAAGTCTCTGTATAAATGCACCTGCACTGTGATAGTCTCAGAGGTCTGTTTAAAGCGCAGAGAGCATCATGAAGAACAAGGAACACACCAGGCAGGTCCGAGATACTGTTGTGGAGAAGTTTAAAGCTGGATTTGGATACAAAAAGATTTCCCAAGCTTTAAACATCCCAAGGAGCACTGTGCAAGCAATAATATTGAAATGGAAGGAGTATCAGACCACTGCAAATCTACCAAGATCTGGCCGTCCCCCTAAACTTTCAGCTCATACAAGGAGAAGACTGATCAGAGATGCAGCCAAGAGGCCCATGATCACTCTGGATGAACTGCAGAGGTCTACAGCTGAGGTGGGAGAATCTGTCCATAGGACAACAATCAGTCGTATACTGCACAAATCTGGCCTTTATGGAAGAGTGGCAAGAAGGAAGCCATTTCTTAAAGATATCCATAAAAAGTGTCGTTTAAAGTTTGCCACAAGCCACCTGGGAGACACACCAAACATGTGGAAGAAGGTGCTCTGGTCAGATGAGACCAAAATCGAACTTTTTGGCAACAATGCAAGACGTTATGTTTGGCGTAAAAGCAGCGCAGCTCATCACCCTCAACACACCATCCCCACTGTCAAACATGGTGGTGGCAGCATCATGGTTTGGGTCTGCTTTTCTTCAGCAGGGACAGGGAAGATGGTTAAAATTGATGGGAAGATGGATGGAGCCAAATACAGGACCATTCTGGAAGAAAACCTGATGGAGTCCGCAAAAGACCTGAGACTGGGACGGAGATTTGTCTTCCAACAAGACAATGATCCAAAACATAAAGCAAAAGCTACAATGGAATGGTTCACCAAAAAACATATCAAGGTGTTAGAATGGCCAAGTCAAAGTCCAGACCTCAATCCAATTGAGAATCTGTGGAAAGAACTGAAAACTGCTGTTCACAAACGCTCTCCATCCAACCTCACTGAGCTCGAGCTGTTTTGCAAGGAGGAATGGGCAAAAATATCAGTTTCTCGATGTGCAAAACTGATAGAGACATACCCCAAGCGACTTGCAGCTGTAATCGCAGCAAAAGGTGGCGCTACAAAGTATTAACTCAATGGGGCTGAATGATTTTGCACACCCAATTTTTCATTTTTTATTTGTTAAAAAAGTTAAAAATATCCAATAAAGTGTGTTCCACTTCATGATTGTGTCCCACTTGTTGTTGATTCTTCACAAAAAATTACAGTTTTATATCTTTATGTTTGAAGCCTGAAATGTGGCAAAAGGTCACAAAGTTCAAGGGAGCCAAATAGTTTCGCAAGCCACTGTAGTACAGGGAAGAATAAATGCAGGGAAAAGGAGGCAGGAGGAAGACAAAAAGTGGTGCAAGTAGTGAAAGAAGACATGAGCTGAATTTGTTGAGCAGGAGATGCAGAGGAGGGGGTCAGATGGAGCAGAGGAGCGGGTGGGATGGAGCAATGAATGTAGAGGAGAGGGACAGATGGAGCAGGAGAGGATCCAATGGAAGAAAGGATGCAGATGAGGTGGTCAGATAGAGACAGACTATTCACTATTGCACTTGAATGTGTATTAATTAAAAAAAAAAATCTACACAAAACAAGCAAAGTCTCAGGAATGATACAGAGAGATTGATGATGGCTTTAGGAGCTAAATTGCCTGTCTTTTCATCCCTCTAGAACGTGAGTATGGGGTCTGGGGGCACTAACGACTCTGGTCTAGACCTGCACCTGCTCAGATCTCCAGAGAGAGTGCCCCCTACAGGTGCAACAGGGAACGGTCTCAACATCCCACAGATGAAGGAACACGGACATCACCACACACAGACAAGTATTATTTAAAGGTCCTATATTATGCAGAACTGACACAGTTTTAAGCCATGTTGTTATTACCTCCTCAGAAACAGACCTGGAGTTGTATTTTGTTTCATTCACACATGTTTGAGTAACCCTTTATATTAGTTTATCTACATCTCCAAAGCTCAAAATGCTCTGTTCCACCTTGTGATGTCATGAAGCAATATTTTTCAAGTTAACAGCTCAGTTTACCTTTAGTTCAGTAGAGATTGGCAAATCCAGGGCTGAAGTTTTTCAAATGATACTAGTGAAGGTGTGTGGAGTTTAAAAACACAATGAAGCACTTCCTGTATTAATACATGAGATCACAAGGTGGGGTTTTCTGTTTAAGAGAAGAACTCTGCCTAAATATGCAGTGTTTTATGTGTTAAACCTGTGTGAATGAAACAAAACACAACTCTGGGTATGGAAACATCATTCTAACCTATATAGGTTAAAAAACATAGATTAAAAAAAAGTGCAATATGGGGCCTATAACAGTTATTCTCCTAGCAATGAGGTAGAAAAAATTATTTACACCCTCATTTAATTTGTGCTGAATTGAATGGAACCCACACATTTTTTCCCCAGATCGTAGTGTGGAGGAATCTGGAACTCGTTGTTGTTGTACTAGTTTTGGTCCAGCAGAGGGCGCACACAAACAGGTTTGAAATGACACTGTTGTAGAAATGATATGCAGTATTATGTTATAAGATATGTAATGATGATTTGTTTGTGTTCAGAGGGACCATCTTAGATCAGAGATTGAAAAACTCCAAAGGATTCTCAGAAAACTTAGGTGAGGACTTGTGGACATTAAGAGACATTTCACCTGTACATGTGTGTATGTGGGGGCATTTAGAGACAGTTCACTTGTACTTGTGTGTATGTGTGGACATTTGTAGACATTTAACCTGTACATTTTTGTGTGGGGACATTAAAAGCCGTTTCCTGTACCTGTGTTTCTGTGTTGTAGGCGTGTTCTGGGCGTGTGTGAGGAGGTGTGGTGTGTGGAGCAGACTCTGATAAAGCGCAGAGCAGAGCTCCGTCAGGCTCAGTGGCTGCTGCAGGATGCCCACAGCTCCACAGAACAGGTCCAATGCCACGTGTGCACACACATGCACAGACATACAAAGGCATACACATGTGCACACCGGCCTGCTCAGTGTACCAACATCTCTGGGTTCATCTCCTTCTAATCTAATAAATGTAGCTTTTTGAGTATAAACTGGTAGGCCTACTACAGCCACAACTGATCATGGGTTCCTTAATTTGGAGAGGACACATACAAATCTTTGTCATTCTCAGTATATGGACAGCCCATGCCTCATGTGAAGCTCAGAACCTACAGAATTCCCTCCCTGAGCTGCAGAGGCTGCACTCGGACTGATTCGTGGCTGGCTGCAAGTGCTGGGGTTTAGGTAGCGACCATTCAGATCAGAGAGAGGCATTTTAGGTTTAAACCAACTGGATTTCAGCAGTGCAACTGGCAACCCAGTTTGGTGTTTATTTTTGCTCAGCTTCATATTACACCCACATTTACCACAGGCCTTCACAAAAACAGCTAAAAGGCAGAAACTTATAAACAATAAAACTAATTAGGGATGTGCAATTGATCAGAGCTTAAAATATGACTATTTTTTTGTGTTAATATGATTTGAGATATGTTTTTACTTCCAAACTATAAATATATTTAATGTATTTTCTTCAGGCCCGATGTGAAGCTGAAGAGTGGCAGCACCGAGCGAAAGCCAGTGCCACCTGTCTGCAGCAGACACAACTACAACTCAAGTGAAACAGTGTTTTACTTCAATAAAGTTTATAAGATTTTCACTACTGCTACTATATTCATTGGATGTCTTTCAGGGAACTTCAGGATGAGATGAGGACTCTGAGGAAGTCCAAACGAGCCAAAATCCAGAGTCCGGACATAGACCAGGTCTGGTCTTCAGACTTGCTGGCATCCCTCAGGAACCAAGTGAGTCTGCTATATAGAATTATGTCTCATTTTTGTTCCAGGTTTAGTCAGAAATCTCTTTGAGCGTAATGTGTTTGTAGGAGGAGCCAATGCAGCAGAGAATACAGGAGCTGAAGGACCAAGAGACCAGACTCAAGACCAGTCTACAGGTAAATTCAATAGCACTAAACTAGGACACAACCAAAATCAGACTCAACTAAACACACTGGTTTTATTTGCTATATAGTTATAATCTATGACACCTGGATCATTATTTTATACAAACATAATCACACTAGTTCAGCTCTGCCAGACCATGCTGTTGGCCCCATCTATGGATCTGAATCAGAATAGATGCAGTTCAAGGTTGGGAATAGTTTTTTTTATCACTTGACCCAAAATGGCCATGCAACTATGTTGAATCCTATGTGTATCACTATTTACAGGCCCACTAAACACCAAAATCACTTTTTTCTCCTGATTAGCTGTGTAAATGGGTTTTAAATAGAATTTAATACCTATTCCTGACCTTATATTTGCATTTTAGTGCATATATTTATAATCAGACTTTTGGGTAAAAAGCCATATCTCTAACAACCTCTTTAGAATCAACTATGGCCACTACATTTAAATTTTCACGTTGAACTAACAGCTGCCGATGTGTCAGATGCTGTTCTGAGGTTATTACGTGACAAGCCAAGTCCTTGGCGGTCTACAGGCAGTACATGAGGAGCCCCTCTCAGCCCTGCCCCTACCTGGCACCGCTGGGCACTGCGATGCCATGTCTGGAGAAAAGGGAAACGGCGTGAGCCGAGCACAAATGTCTACTCTGTTTCAAAGTCTGGAGCGCACCGGTCCGTGCCATGTTGGATTGTTGTGGCTGTCACTCAGCTATCAATCATCGCTCCAGAGCCTGCCCCACACCAACCTGCCGGGCACCGCCCACTCTGGAGGATTTTTCCAGATTTTGCTTAGGGGCGGAGTAAAGCTTCGGGAGTTTGTTTAATGGCTCTTTTTAAGCAAAAAAAAAGCTAGTACAGAGCAGAGGGTGTGTATTTTCAAACTGTCGTGGTAGGTGAAAACTGAATTTCAGAACAGCGGCGTCTTGAATGCAGGAGCATAAAGTTTACGCAAACATGCGTGAACCATTTTAAACACAACTCAGGAGTCAGTAAATGAGAAGGATTCAGGTGGACAGTAAGTGTTTTGTGTTGTTTTCCTGGGCAGTTGTTGGTGCAACAGCAGGAGGCAATGTTGTCTCAGAGGAGCTCTTTGATCTCAGCCACAACAGAAAAGGAGAAGGGACTGGAGCATCTTCGGTCTGAGTTGGACTCAATCCGAACTGGTACTGGAAGCCTTCTACTACAACTACTGTGACATCCTGTCTCCTCCTCTCAGTAAGGAGGTTGTGGGTTAGACTCCTGATCTCTCTTCGTAGAGTGTGCATGTCCTCTTTGTGTTCACCACCTATGGTCCATAGTAGCTGTAGTAGGAACGATTTATTGTGCCAGATGAATTATTAATCAAATTTTCTGCCCTAGAGCTGAAGCAGGTTCTGGAGGAGGTGCTCGCAGAACGACAAGAACTGGTCAATTTGAAAACTCTACAGTCCAGAAAGTTAAAGAATCTCCAGAAGACCCAAGTCCAGCTAGACCAGACCCAGATCCAACTGGATCAGGCTCAAGACCTGCTAGACCACACTACAGATCAGGCAAACCAGGTCAAGACCGAGCTGAACCAGGCCGAAGACCAGTTGAATCGAACCAAGTCAGAACTTCTCATGAAACAGGAAGAAGTGAGACAGAAGGAGGAGGAAGTGATGGAGAAACAAAGGGAACTGGATCAATCACAGGCCGCGGTGGACAGGAAGAGGACGGAGCTTATGGAGCTGCAACAGGAAATAGAGATGCAGAGGAGGGAGGCGGAGTCATGTCTTAAAGAGACAGAACAGCAGACGAGAGAGCTACAGGTGAGCTAGAGGTTCAGTCATAAAGGGCTGACCCCCTAGCTGAGGTTTTAAGGAAACACTTAAACGACAGTGGCTTAAAGGTTAGAGCCATTGCCCACCAACACAAAGGTTTTTGATTTAATCTCGGCTCTTGCCATGCATGTGTGCGGTGTCTATGGGATTGGTGGTTGGAGGGGTCTAGGGAGCAGATTGGTATCACTTCTGTCAGTCTGCCCCAGGACTGTACAAAGAAGTGGCTCCAGTCAAATGAAGCTCATTTAGACTAGCCGTTATAGCAGCAAATTTTGAGTTATATATGCAGTCTGTGCTCTAAACCAGCAAAATCTAGACTAAATCAGGTCTAAACTAAGTAATTGTCAGCACACTTCTTATGACAGTGCTTTTTTCAGGAGGTGAAGGAGGAGGTGGAGCAGAGAAAAGAGCAGAGCAGCAGTCTACAGCAGCAGTGTCGCCACCTGGAGGACAGGCTCAGACATGCACACAGGTAAAACTACTGACACAAAACAACGTAAAGATCAGTTTAAAAACATTTTTAAAAACCCTGTGTTTGTGAGCCAGGTGTCTGTCTGCAGTGGAGGCGGAGCTTCAAAAACGTAAACAGGAGCAGAGCCACTCACTGCTTTTTCAACAGGAAGTGATACAGGAAACAGCTGCCAATCAGGAGAAGCTCAATGGTAAGAAGTATAATACATTGACTTGATTTAAAAGGCAAAAATAAGATGATGAATAATAATAAGACTAGGGAGGAATTAAAGGTACACTGTCTAAGATTTTTACCCGTTAATTACCGAAATTGAAGATACCCATTCAAAAATACAGTGTTTTCCAAGCCTTTTCACTTCCATCATGTAATCAAGGTATTCTGTTGGACTTAGATATAGTCGATTTCACCTGCATAAAAGGGGGATCTTCGCCTTCGCCGTTTTCTTTATAGCTGTCGGTACTGGCCCGTGGATTTCACACACTTTCACTTTCGGGTTAATGATGGGTTACGCGTTGCTTGCGCATACTGCCACCTACTGGTTCCTGGGAGATTCTGCTACTTATTACTGTTGTTTCTGACCCTCGAAGTCTGCCCTAGCTAGAACCGGAATTGCAATACCCACCATCCACCAATGCGCTACCATCCTACACAGTGTACCTTTTAAGTGGAGGGCCATGGGGCCAAGTGCCATTCTAAGAGTGGTGTTTTCTGAGTGGCTCCTCTCTCACTCTGCAGTGGAGCGAATGTGAAAGCAACTGAGCTCAGGCAAACCTACACAGCCCATGCTTGGTAAAAGTGCTCTGAATTTAGAATTAAGAGCTTTAGAATTAATTTTAATTTATAACAGACTTTATTGTCCGTATAAGACCATTTGTCCTCTGCATCTGGAGCCCATTCCTTCACCTGCCTTGTGCAATCAGGCATTTATTTACATTTATTTAAGTACTGGCATTGGCACTGGAGTACATGATGTGCGGATGACACTTGTAGAACCTTTTATTTGACAGAAAATGGACAGGTGCATGGTGGCAACAGTGGCTCAGAAGTTGGAGCGGTCAGAGGACTCGTCTCATGTTCTTAGGCAGCACCCACTTTGCCCATGTATGGATATGAGTTGTAGCACTCCCACCAAATGTGGAGGCAGTGAATAATGATTACTGTGTAGCTGTTTGAAACCTGTAGTGAAGTGAAATCCAAAATTTGAGAAACAATGAGGATAAAGTCTTTTTTCTACATATATTTTATTTGGTTTCCATCAAAAACACACACACTCTGCCTGTGCAGTAGTATGTATCAGCCTATTCAATAATGCCCAGAGAGCTCAAGTGAAGAAAAATTAAACCTTTGAAGTTTGAGTTTGAGTCCTTCTCTATTTCATGTGATCGATAAAAGGTCCTGAGTCATTCTGAACTTGTCTCACTGATCTGATATTTGTACCACATTTGTACCTTCAGGATGCAGAGGATACAGTTACTTTTCATCTATATTATTCTATAATGTTTTGTTGTAACCCTTATTGTGCGTGTGTTTTTCAGAGAGCTCTGAGCTGCTGAGTTTCCTCGGGGAGAAAGTGGAGGACAGGAAAGTCCAACCTGTGGAACAGGTTTATCCTCCTCAGAGCACACGTTAGACTTTAATCAGTCTCATATTAATACTGTTTGAATGTCATGTGTTTAATGTCTGTAGGAGCTGTCAGCGCTCAGAGAGAAGCATAGACAGAAGTACAGTGAGCTGCAGGAGCTGGAGCACAGAGCACAGGTACAGCTCTCACACAGCCTGAAGGACACATGGCCAGGGCCTGTGACAACACGATGCTGGAGTTAAACCACACCAAAGATAAAAGCTGTTCTTTTACAGGCTTCATCTGCAATCACAGAGAGCAAGGACAGGGGGCGCCCCGTGACCCAGGAGCAGCTGCACAAGCTCTGTGAGTGAAGCTAAAACTAGAATCGAAACTAGATCCTCATTTGAGCAGGTATTGATTCTAAAGTCCCATTCGCAGGACAGAAATACATTTTTCCTGAATGTCTTTAGAATGATCTTGAGATGTATCAGAACAAATATAAGAGCACATAGACTAGTATATGCCCATGGACCATAATGGAACCTACAGGACCACTGAGGGATTACACAGATATAAGACCATGTGGTAATACAAAAGCAAGTACTATCTTTTAATGTTGAAAATCACAGTATATTGTCTAAATAGTGCTTTTTATGGTTTATTATGGTATTTGAATCAGTATTTAGTATCGAATCTATTAGTATTGAAATTGTGTTTTAAATGTATGTGGGAGCAGTTGTAAATGTTTGTGAGGGGCTTTTGGAGGAGCAATTTATTCTCAAACAAGAAAAACATTGGACCAACGAGGGCAGTATGTGGTAAAATACAGCTCCTCTATCTAGGGGGTTGAGTTGACTGAAGTTTTGTGTTAGCATTGATGTAATGTTTTCTGAAGATGAGGAGCTGTGGGAGCGTGAGAGAAAGCTGCTGGAGAGAGAGGCAGAGATTAGACCCAAGGAGGAGGAGGAGCTTCACCAGAAAGATGCAGGGCTTACACTGAAGGGGATGGACCTACTGCCAAAAGAGAAGGAGCTGCCGAGTGCATTTGATGTGAGTATATGGATAGACTTTATATATGGCCAAAAAGGAGACCACTGTGTACTGTCATCAGAAAGTTTTATTGTCTGAGAATGAGGTTGTGGTTAGACTCCTGATCTCTGAGTGGAGCGTGCATGTCCTTCCTGTGTTACTGTCAGTGTTTCTGATTCCTTTTTTTTTTAAATCCAGGAGGAGAGGTGGAGAATGGAGTTGGAAACAGACAAACTTGAGCTCAAACAAGACTCACTGACAGTAAGAGACTTGTATTTTATTCGCCATGTTTGAAATGAACAGAGGCAGAGGAGCAGAGCCAAAGATTGCTGAAAGATCCTGAGGTTCAGGCTGCCAGTAAAACCAAAGACCAAAACGAGACTTGGTTAAACAGAAAGTTAGTTGACTTGAGAGCAGAGGACATTAAATGAACACACTATATTTAATTTTTTTTTTGTATAGGCCCGACTTCGCTGCTCCTTACAAACCCAGGACCAGAACCTTCAGGAGCGAGGTTTGGAGACGGAGCAGAGCCTGAGGGGACTGTGGGACAGAGCGGACAGTCTGAATTCTCTGCTGCTCAGGGCTAAAATACACAAATAACACTATGTAATGGCTTTATATAGAACCAGGGAGCACTGCGGCATAGTTCCCACATAGTGAAAAGGTTCCCAGTTCAGTCTTCAGCCTATTATGCACTGTTTGTCCCCATATCTGGCTAAAACATGATTCATGCAAAGGGCTCGGTGAAGTGTCTTGCCCACAGACAGCAATAGTTGGGTTGGATGTGAACTATTAAATTTGAGATTAGTTGGATCAGTGTACAACCTGCTCCAAAGGAAGAATCAACGTTGTGCGGTCAAATGCAGAAAAGCTACGTCCTTATGGAGATCTTAGTGAACATTACATAAAGCAATACTGCAGCATTTCCTTTAATAATTCAAATATTTATTATATTTTTTATACAACGCAAAAACAAGACCAAACAAAAAAAACACACAAAGAGCACAGCTGTACATTCTATATGTTTAGAGTTTTGAGCTTCCTTCTGAAATGTCATGCACATGTCACCAGTCCACACAGCCTAAGGGATTTCAGTAGATCAGTACTGCAGTGTTAGCATTTGTAAAACTGTTCATTTTTATTTTACTTTTATGTATTCATGATCTGTTACTGCTACTAAAAGTATATTCTAGCAACAGCTATTTCGATGAAAGAGTTTCAACATTCTAAATAAGCACACTTGAAGGAAGACAGTCAGAATTCTTGTGGAATTTGCCTTTAAACTGTCAGTATTCTGTCCTGGTTTATACCTCTTTGATTACTGGGTCAAAGAACCTGGCAAAACTGCAAAAATATCAAATTTCGATGTGAACACGAAAGGGTGAGAGGGGATTTAGTGACTACAGCTTCTAAAGTAAAGATATTCACTCAGTGTGATTGGACAGTAGGGCTACATTATATATTGCAATTTGAATTGGCACAATTATTTAGTAAATATAAGTAAGGGACTAAAACTTTTAACTACTGTGTTTTTCTCCTCAAATCATGTAGCCTTTTCGCTCACTGCCCTCTGAAAGAATGCTATCATGAGACAATCAGTGTTACTGTATTATTGAAAAATGCACTTTTGTGGAAAGGAAAAATGAATGAATAATAAACAGTATCTTTTCACCTAGTGCATGTGTTTTTATTTGCATTACTATAAACATTAAAAAGGTAACATTTACTTGAGTGGATCAGTCTTTTTGCCTTGAACTTGTGTTGATCCTTTCCTTTACAATTGCTCTGTTCTGGAGGCTGAGTCCATCCCTGCTGCTGTGGGCCTTAAGTGGGGACAGTTGACAGCTGCCTGGTCCAGTTTTCAGTGCAGTTCATTGTTAGATCTTTGTCCCTTGTGTGGTTTCCGTCGTTGCTGAGTGTAAAACTTGTAGGACATCTGGACAGCAGTGACTGTTGTTGACCTGCAGAAGGAGACACTGAGACAAGACAGACTCTACATTAGAACAGGCTCCAAACACCACATCGTTTGTCTTTCACTGGTTACAAGACTTCCATGGTTTGAGGGTTTGTAGTTGTAGTTCTCTGCTGTATTAGTACACCAGGACTAAGTTTTTATCAAATCATTTTGTGTCATTATTTTTGTATTTAACATTAACTCTGTCTGGAAATGCACACTTTGGATTTTTTTTTTTTTTTTTTAAATTGTGCCTTTATAACTTTGACAAATATTCTGTTAAAGAAGATCCATTGTGCTTGTGTCTGCTATACATTTATAAACTATGACACTTGTGGATCGTTATATAATTTGCATATTTGAAAATCAAAATATTGATCTAAAACAACTTTCTAAAAGAAACAAATGTTGACTTGAAGATGGCGTAACTGTAAACGTAATCACAACAAAGCGCTGCATGCTGTGGCCCCCCTCTTACTAATGACTAGCAGATTTTTTTTTTTAAATTTGTACCAAAATGACAAAGAAGCAAAGCCAAATCCTAAAGCCAAAGCATATCACCAAAATGGGAGGGGAATCAACTCGGACATGATTAAAAGCTCTGATTAATTGCAGTGGGTATTCACAAACTACTACAACACCACCTGTAGTATTTTACTGGACATGGAGACCTGGAGCCAGTTTCTCTTTAGAATAGTAAAATCTAAATCCACAGATGTTGAACCTGATCATTTTGATCATATTAGTGATATGATCCATTATCCTGATAAAATTGTTGAACCCCACCACTAAATCTGTATCAACTTTAAATTTTGACACTACAAGAGTAGGAACATGGGAGGGCATCGGACATATAGTACAGTATTAGTTCATGTACTCGAGTACCTGTAGTGTCCCACTGGAGCAGACATCCAGCAGTCGGATACTTGTGGCTGATTGGTTGAAAATCTCCTGCTTCACTGAGTCTTTGAGATTTAAGTCTGAAGAAACATCTACCAGCAAACGCAGCACTGCCCTGAGGAACTGCAGTCCTCTCCTCTGGTCCACCCTGGAGACAAAAGCAGGTCAGAACCAGGTCTTAACCAGATATAAGCAAAGTCTGAACCGGGACTGAACCAGGTCTGGACCAGGACAAGACCAGGACCAAAACTAGGACTTAACTAGAATTTAAAGATGATGTACAGTAATCCCTCGTTTATCGC
Source organism: Paratrypauchen microcephalus (assembly GCA_036785185.1). Classification (NCBI taxonomy): domain Eukaryota; kingdom Metazoa; phylum Chordata; class Actinopteri; order Gobiiformes; family Gobiidae; genus Paratrypauchen; species Paratrypauchen microcephalus. The sequence goes on along the minus strand of JAVJIX010000223.1, from coordinate 1,090,741 downwards.
GGGGTTTATCCAGAAATAACCCGCAATAAGAGAAATCCGCGAAGTAGGACAACTTTATATTTTACAATTATTCTACATGTTTTAAGGCTGTAAATGCCTCACCGCACACATTATACGCTTTTCTCAGACTGGAATTAACATTTTTTCACATTTGTTTCTAGTTTAAACACTCAAACTTTCATAGATTTTCAACAAAATGTATTAATAGTGATACGTGGAGGGAGACACGGCGCCGGGAGCCCCGCCAGACGCGCGAGGCACTGCTACGTCCCGGGACGAGACGCGCACCAACCCCTTGGAGAAGTGCGCAACACGTGCTGCTCTGTCACGGATTTGTCCACGATGAGGGGTTTATCGTGGACAAATCCGTTGAATTGAAAATCTATGAAAGTTTGAGTGTTTAAACTAGAGACAAATATGACAAAAATGCAGAGCGAGGCCGCGCGTACACCGGGGCTGCGACCACGAGATAGAACTACGGCGCCCGGACTGCGTGCTCTCAACCCGAGCCACAAACCGAACACGCACAAACGAATGCAAAAGCCGCACGGAGTGATTTAATCCTGGTTCAGACCTGGTCTAGTCCCGGTTTAGTCCAGGTCTAGACCTGGTCCAGTCCTGGTTTAGTCCAGGGCCAGTCCAGGTTTAGACCTAGTTTAGACCTGGTTTAGTTCTGGTTTAGTCCAGGGCCAGTCCAGGTTTAGACCTGGTCTAGACCTGGTTTAGTCCACGTTTAGTCCTGGTCTAGTCTCTTAGCCAATCAGGAAGCAGAACACATTGTTACACTATAAAAAAAAAAAGTTACACTATAAAAAAAACCCAAAACAAAACAGTGAACCGCGATAGAGCGAGGGTTCACTGTATTGTTTTTGTATATTGTATCAAGCTGTAACATAAAGCAGATTATACCTGGTACCTGATCTTCACACAGCAGAAGAAAGAAGTCATTATTTAAATCTGTATTGTCTGTTATTTTTGCACATTGTTAAAAGGGCCCATACACCATTTTGTGATCTATGTTGTAATGTTTCCTCATCACACACATACCTAGAATTATGTTTGTTTTATTCACACATATTTAACACACAAACCCTGCATTAAGGCCTCAAACTGAAAACACGCTGTTCCACCTTGTGATGTTGTTATGAGGTAATACAGGAAGTGCTTCTGTTTTTAAACTCCATACACCTTCACAAGAATCATTTGGCAATAACAGGGTTTATCATCCAATCCCGACTGAACAAAAAGTCAAAGGTAACTGTTAACTTGAATGCTACCTCTACACGACATCACAAAGTGGAACAGAGCATTTGGAGCTGTAGACAGACAAATAATAAAATGTTACTCAAACATGTGTGGATGAAAGAAAACAAAACTCTGGGCTTGTTTTTGATGAGGTAGCACCACTATAAAATGACTTAAATCTCACAAGTCAATTTTGCATCATATAGGACCTTTAATATCCACATGTATTCTTTTTCAGGCAAGGGCACTGTTTTAGAACAGCTTTTTTCAGACTGTGAAGTGAAAGAGCCAATCAGAGTGCTACCTTTGAAGCTTATTTCTGGTTTGCCTCTTTAAACTACTCAGCAAAGATAAAAATAAATAAATAAATAAAATAAAATAAATAAACTTTTGTCCAGCTGACAAATTTAATTTCTCCTTTTGCCATGGATTTTACCTGGACAACTGAAAGATTCTACAAACATACTCAGCAAAGACATGTCAAAACCAGGTGGACTTGAGGTCTCACCGGGGCCAGGCGGTCTGCAAAGTCTGGTTCAGGGTGAGGAGGATCTGGATACGGCTGGTCTCGTCTGGAGGGTCACTGAGCTCCAGGTACCCCAGGATTACTCTCTCCAGACGCTTCAAGTGTCTGCACACCACAATACCAAACCTGGACAGCAGAGGGTATGCTGGCATGACATTACAGTTGGGTTTTTTGCAAGAATGATGTGTAGTTGATGTTTTGTTTTTTTAAAGTTTAGTTATTAAGTTAAAGAAGACATATATTACCATTTTCGGTGTATATAGTATTAACTATATCACACATCATCTTTTTACTTTGTGTTCATTATACAATGAAATATTGATCTAAAACGCATTAATAACAGAAACAGGTCCAATAACGTCCTGTTCAAAACTGCAGAATTATTGTTTGTATAGTTGAATTTCTCTTAAAGATTTACCAAGTTCCGATAGCAATATCGATACTTCGTCTTTAAGAATCTGCTTAAATATCGACTGATGGCAATGTAGAGATGGAAAATGGCACTTATTTCCTTAAAACAGTTAACAGATCCAGTAGTTTGATGTGACTGAACAGCTTTTTTTGAGACAGTCAAGGCAAAAATACGCCTGTTAATAGTCTTATTACATCCAGTTACAGGCTCAATCACAATATCGCCTTAATCGATATTACAGAACTGTTACTCAATCTAGCAAATTATTCAGCATCCTATATTTCACCCTTTCATGTAACTCTGAATAATGAGGAAGCACTGTTATAACATCATTGAAGACTGATACGAGTCAATTTTACATAATATCTCCTGCTTTAAAGTGATGTGAGAAAGAGCCACCTGTCCACGAGCGGAGGAAGTGCAGAGGCATAAACCCGCCGCAGTGCCAGTTTATGCTCTGTCTCCATCTGTATCAGGACCAATCGCAGTACATCATCATGGTGACTGGCAGCTCTGCGGGAGGGGGAGGAGCACGGGGACGAGGGAGGCTTCTCCAGAACAAGCAGCAGGTCCATCAGACAGGCCACAACACACTGAGGGAGACAGAAATCACCTACTTACTCCTACTACATCTTACTCATCACTTATCACTGGGTACATGAAGACTGCCAGTAAAAATCTGATAACTAGAATAATCACACCATTTTTGTTTGTGTTTATATGAGAACACAAGAGAAATCTGATCATTAAAAACATGTGTCAGTGAATCAGTGGATCTTTAGAGTAACTGCTGTATTGGGAAGATAAAGTACGATGCATTTCAAACTACCTTTTCATCAACTTTCAACTTTATAATCTTTCTTTGAAGAGGGGGTACTTTACTTCTATGGGGCATTAACTACTGACAGATAACATTTAGATCACCATGTTACCCTTTATTGTTTTGAAAATGCATTATTCTCTCAAAACAATGTATTAACAATGTTTTATACGTTTTCACTAGTTTTGGACTTTCTGAGTGTCCCTTCAGAGCACTATTACAATACAATCAGCATGTATACCGCTAATGAATCTACTGCACATCACATCAGGTTTGTCAAATTGCTGTGTACAGTTTTGTGTTTTTATATATTAATGGAGAATTGTCTTTGGCACATTAGTTTGCCCTTGCACAACTTTTCGTGTCAAAACCTGCACAGGTAAGAAGACAAGGAAACCAGATTACACATATGAGACTGAATTTGACATTTCATTAATGTGATAACTCCAAAAATCATCATGATCAGATTTTTGGTGTACATGTAAAAATAACTATGACTAAGTCACAACCTTGACAGTTTGTTTATCATCTCAAGAACATTATATACACATACATAGAGTGGGCTACATATATTAAACAGTTTCTACCCACAACACCTATACCTGTAGTCTGTGAACAGATATGATTCAAACTGGCAACAGTGGCATTTGAACCTAGGTTTGCTGAAGAGACTTGAAAGATTTGTTTATGTTTAGAATAATAGTGAGTAGTATGTTTGTTATCCACAAACCAAATCTAAACCCAGATACTGAACTCATGTCTGGGCATGGTAAGTAGGACAAATTGGACCAGAATAGTTCATGACTATTAGTAGCATTATGTCTCTAAATATTAGGATTTCCTTAGGATCAAAATAGCAATTAGTTTGTGGCGAAAACACCAGAATAAAATAGCAGCAGGGAGTTCTGACCTGAGTGACCTGAGGCTGGCCGTTGTACAGGAGTCTGAACACAGCCTGATACAGGACCTCCGCTCTGTTCAGGTGTCGCAGATCTGCACACGCCTGGAACACACACAGTGTTACATTTAAAGTTACTTAGCATCATTTTTCTGGTGGAGAGACCAGTCCATTACTGCTTTGCAGAATATTCCAGGCTAAATTATAGGTCAGATAGATAGTCTGTTGAGAGGTGACGTATGTTTGTCAATTTTTTTTTTGTCATACTGTGGAACATTCCAAAGCAAGTCTCAATGGAGACAAGCAGGTGGGTAAAGTTTCTACTAGAAAGGTTTCACAGAGCAGTCAGGATCAGACCGTTTGCAGGACAATGTGATGCAGGCAGCGGACTCCCAGAATGCAGTTCTCTTGTCTGTAGTGGTCCGTAAGCAGCAGCGCTGGCGGCAGGAGGCGAGACAGGTGCTGAGAGAGGTCAGGGCGTGTCACCTGCCAAAAAGAGGTCACTTGACACTCCTGAGACAGGACCAGGAGTCCCTCCCATAGTTTTACACAGAACTGACCTGCAGCAGAGCCCAGGAGAACACCAGCTTTACTGATTCACTGCGGAACATTGACTCTCTGAAATCAAAAGTTAGGACCCAATTTAGACGTGGTTAAGCCCTACTTTAGTCCAGCCTTTGTATAACTAAGGCCATGTCTACATGGCAAAGGCAAGGAAAATGCTACATTCCCACTGAATTCATTTAAGGTGTGAAGAGAAACCATTTTAGCTGTGGAAAAAAGCAGTACATATATTTATCCACCAACTTTATAATTAACGCAAGTAATTATACATGGTTACATGGTTAAGCAGGAACATTTTTGAAATTGCGGGCCATCTGCATGCTGCATGCACACAGCCAATCACATCACAGATCAGGACTGCCCTGTCTGTCTATAAGAGAACCGGTTTGTCCAGTATTTATGAGCTCAGAACAGCCTACCATCCCCAACAAAGGACCTCCTCTAGTGTTTTCAGCTGGACTTTCAACGTGGACAGTATATGGATTGCATGAACATGTAGATTGCTGTAGTGTAAATGAATGGCCACTTGGACTAATAATCCAACATCGCAGATTTGTGAAAACTCGTAGCCATGTAAACAGTTCTTAGCTTTACTTGCTGAGCTGAGGTTGAAGCAGGTCCAGGATTGGTCCTAGAATCCCCTTGGCTCCGCCTCTTTGCCCATCTTCCTTATGCTTTCTGTCCCCTGCGAGTAGGTGGGCAGAGTCTGTCCATGGTCCCGACTCAAGTAGCGCTCCCATCACGTCCTGTGCGGCGGATCTGGATGACGGGCTGCTCCATGGTGCCACCTGTGTGTTAGACAAGACAGTTACTCAAACTTCTTGAGTTATAAATATACATCATACACTGCACTGGACAGCGAAATATACTTAAAACCACAATGCATTTTCTCATGATTGTTTTTGATCCAGTCACATGTATTTTGGGTTAAACCAAGATTTAACAATGACTAAACCAGGCCTAATTCAGGCTTAGACCAAATCAAAACATAAGGAAATTCTACTATCTGGAAATACAGTGTTCCCTCGTTTATCGCAGGGATTAGGTTCCAGAAATAACCCGTAATAAGTGAAATCCGCGAAGTAGGACAACTTTATATTTTACAATTATTATACACGTTTTAAGGCTGTAAACGCCTCACCACACACATACACTTTTTTCAGACTGGTATTAACATTTTCTCTCATTTCTTTCTTGTTTAAACACTAAAACTTTTGTAGATTTTCAACAAAATGTAATAATAGTGAAGCGTGGGGGGGGGGGGTATGTGTGGACACGTGCACCCGCTCATTGTGGACACGATGAGTGTGGTCACGAAACAAGGCAAAGAGCCGCATGTGGTGGTTTAATCCTGGTTTAGACCTGGTCTAGTCCTGGGACCGGAGAAGTGTGCGTGTGGACACGTGCACCGGCTCATTGTGGTCAAATCTGTGAGCAGCATGACCAGCGCGAGGCCGTGCGTCCCACCCGGGGCTGCGAGCACGAGACCGAGGACAGCAGCGCCCGGACCGTGCCTCCCCAAACGACGACCGCGTCCAACGACGCAGTCGAAGTGAACACGCACAAGAGCCGCACGAAACAAGGCAAAGAGCCGCATGCAGTGGTTTAATACTGGTTTAGACCTGGTCTAGTCTTGGTTTAGTCCAGGTTTAGACCTGGTCTAGTCCTGGGACCAGAAAAGTGTGCTCGCGGACACGTGCACCCGCTCATCTTGGTCAAATCCATGAGCAGCATGACCGGCGCAAGGCCGTGCGTCCCACCCGGAGCTGCGAGCACGAGACCGAGGCCGGCAGCGCCCGGACCGTGCCTCGCCCTCGGGACCGCGTCCAACAACGCAGTCGAAGCGAACATGCACAAGAGCTGCACGAAACAATGCAAAGAGCCGCATGCGGTGGTTTAATCCTGGTTTAGACCTGGTCTGGTCCTGGTTTAGACCTAGTGTAGTCCTGGTCTAGTCCACGTTTAGTCCTGGTCTAGTCCCGGTCTAGTCCTCATGCCTTAATCCCGGTCTGGACTTCCTACGGATCCAGTGACTCATGTCTCCGCTCCTTGTGCATCCAGCGGGACTCCCGGAGCCCCCCCCCGGGTCCCCCCTCTATAACATCTATATAAATCTGGCAAACTGAACACATTCTGTACTGTACAGGAGACACGGCACGGAGGAGAAGCCAATCAGGGCGCAGAACACAATGTTGATACACTATAAAAAAAATGAATTTAAAAAATCTGCAAAACAGCGAGGTCGCGAAAAGTGAACCGCGAAAGAGCGAGGGACCACTGTAATAACAAAATTCTGCCCTATATTTTATTTTATGGTGTTTTTTTGTTTGTTTGTTTTTGTTTGTTTCCTAAAAAATATCTTGCAAAACATGCATTCTTACTGTGAGCAGGGTCACCTATTCACAGATCTGACTTGTAACTTGGCCTGGTGGCGTCTCCGGATGCACAGATCTGATGCTGGTAAAATTAGCTGGATTGCTTATCGGCATCTAAATATCAGTTTAGCCGGTAACTTGGTTATACATATAAACTGAGGTAATTGTAATCTACTGATGGCCCAGATAGTCTCATGTTCAAGTCAAATGTTTTCATTTAATACCACAAAGTTGTTCTGTAGTTACTTGAGTGATAAAGAACAGCTGCATAACACATTTGGATCAGTTTTGTCTCATTTTGTTTTATGTAGAATCTTTCAGTTGTCCAGGTAGAATCCATGGCAAAAGGAGAAATTCAATTTGTCAACTGGACAAAAGTTTATTTGGTCAAATACGTTTCACAGCTCATCCAAGCTGCTTTTTCAGTTCTGGCTAGAGTGCTGGTGGACACTTAAAACTGCTTGCAGGGAGGAGCGAACTACAATGAAATTACTATGAAACTACCACACCTCTATGTTTTCAGTTTCTGTTAGTTAAGTAAGCCTATTTAATATGCAGTGGGAGTGGGGGTCTTATTAGTTGTCTGAGGCTAGAGAAAGAAAATCCTTCCTAGAACAGAAATGGAGGTCTCAGACATCATTTGTCTCCCATCTATAACTCCATCCTCAAACCTAAATCAAAACAAAGAAAACAATAGGGCAGCCAGGTCAGGGGCAGAGGTGTGAAAACACCCATTATGGCCCTAAATAGCTTTATTAACAAGATCCCACATCCACACTGCATATTGAATGGGCTTACTTAACTAACAGAAACTGAAAACAAATAGGTGTGATAGTTTCATAGTAATTTCATTGTAGTTAGCTCCTCCCTGCAGGCAGTTTTAAGCAGTGTCCACCAGCACTCTAGCCAGAACTGAAGAAGCAGCTTGGATGAGCTGCGAAACGTATTCGACCAAATAAACTTTTGTACAGTTGACAAACTGAATTTCTCCTTTTGCCACGTTATTTTGTTTTAAGTAGGGATGTCCCGATCAGGTTTTTTGGCCCTCCGATCTGATTCCGATCATTTGATTTTGAGTATCTGCCGATACAGAGTCCCGATCCGATACTTACATAATACATAAAAAGTACACTTTTATTTATTTATATTTTTATTATTATTATTTAAGTACACTTATTTATCTTTCTGGCTGTCACGGATGAACTCCAGATGTCTGTGGTGAATGAAACATGAGGTACATCTGATAACAGGACATGTAGTTTGTCAGAAATCTTATAAAGAGCTGCAGAGCTTTCTCTGTGAAATAGTGGCGAGATGGCACTTCAAATCGAGGTTCAACGTGCTCCATAAGCATAAGAAATCCAGGGTTCTCTACAAAGGCGAATGGTAGGTCACTCATTGCGATCATTTGTGCTACTGTATCTTGGCTGTGGTCTCCTGTGCCTTCGCGCTGTCAAGGGGCATTTTTTCTCTACTTTTCAAACTCTCCTGCAGCATGAGCTGACTCGTCTTTGGCTGGGTTGCCTGTAACTCGCTGGGTTGTCGGGTGTTTGTTTTTGAGGTGCCGTATCGGTTTGTTGTGTTAAATGTAGCCCTTTCCTTTCCACCTCGTGCAATCCCAACTTTACATATCCCACAGTTTGCTATGGCAATGTTGTTGTCATCAACTTTATAGTATTTCCAGACAGCAGACATACTCACCAAACATTATAGCGTTCTTAAAGCGCTCTTCTTATCTCCTCTCTGTACTCGCGCTTTGCGGTTCGAGCTGCTTCCGTGTATTTAACCAATAGCGTGTCATGCCGCACGCACTGATGTTTCTGTGTGAAGTCTCACTCTGTGCCACCGCATAACCATAGATCTCATCTAGGGTATGTTAAAAAATAATAATATATATACATATACATTATATCCGATACTGATCGGGAGGTAACGTCCGATTCCGATCCGAAACCACGTGATCGGGGCCGATTTCCATTCACGTGATCGGATCGGGACATCCCTAGTTTTAAGTTTAAATAAATGCTGTCTTTGCTCTGATGATGGTTGATATCAGCATATACTTAAAGGGATATGCCACCCCCAGGTCAAATTTGGGCATCTCCCCACAGTCCAGAGACTAAAATAAGTGGTGGAAAGCGTTTTCCTGGTCACCCAGCCATTGTCCGAGTCTGTCAGCACTGACCGCCGCGGTATCTGCAGCTACTCCGCGTTAGACTGGAGTCTAACGGCGCCAGAGAAAGATTTCGGCCAAAAGGAATTAATTTGCTCGATGCGTTTCCCAATTACTTTCTGTGTAGTGCGCATTCATATCGAGTGCAAATAAATGTACAAATCAACACGGAGAGCTTGCCTTGGTCATTTTGGGTGGGAACTATTTTTCAGTGCGGAACAATAAAGCCGAAGCACGCAGCACGCTGCCAGGGGAATCCCTGTTACGCACCAGGAAGGGAGTTCCCCTGTTGCGCAGCGTGGTGCCAGGAAAACGCTTTCCACCACTTATTTTAGTCTCTGGACTGTGGGGAGATGCCCAAATTTGACCTGGGGGTGGCATATCCCTTTAAAGCTATAGCATCAAAGTCAGTATCGGAACTGAAAAAGGTGGATCAGTGCATCCCTAGTGGCGTCACCTGCTTTTCTGCAGAGAAATAAACAAATTAAAATCTCCATGGAGACAAGAAGGTATCCTCCATCAGAAAAGTTACCTCTCATCTCCATCTTTAAATTTGTGTTTTACCTGGAAGTGAGTGACAACGAACACACAGATGTCCGGAGCAACAGTGAACAGGATTTTCTCAGAAACTCTGACCCTTTCACACTCAGCCCCACCCTCTGCTCGGCTTTTACCCAGAATCCTCAGCAGGGCGAGGAGGGTGTGGCTCACAGCTTCAACTCTGGGTCTGATCGTGTCATACTGTGACTCCGCCACTGAACTGACGTCATCATCAGCAAGCGGCAGGGAGCAGCGGTCAAACAGATGACGCAATAAGGAGAGGTACCCCAGCTCCACCTCCTGCTCTGACGCCACGTTGTGATTGGTGGAGGAGAGCAGCCAGTCACAATCAGCAGACGACAAAAGCTGCTCCACTTTGGAGACAACAGAGAGGAGGGCGCTGTCAGGGCAGGAGCCAATCAGAGCACTCAGAGAAGAGAGCAGACATGTGACTGGCTGAGATAGAGACAGAGGCTGGGTCAGGGGGAGGGAGGACAGAAGCGAAGAGAGGTCCATCTTAAAATATCTGGGGAAAAAACAAGAAGAAAATATATCTTAACCATAAGATGTAATAGATACAATATAATAGTATCACATATTAGGGATGCACCTAATATTTGGCAACCAAATATATTTGGTCAAATATTGCAAAAAAGCCACATTTGGCTTTCGGTGGATTGAGTTAAAAATAAGGCTGAATAGTGGCGTGTGACACAATGACGCAATTAAACAACATGCAGTGGTCTGGTGTCTTCTTTAAAATGCTTTAAAATTACTGGTAAGGCTACTGGAATATTTTTAGAATATTAAATAAACATTTACATTACAGTGGTACCTCACCTTACGAAAGACCCAACAAACGAAAATTCCAAGTCCTTCACGTTAAATTTTGGTCTCTAGATACCAGGGGCGTTCTTTGACGGGGGCCACCTGGGCAATTGCCCAGGGCGGCATCGCGGGAGGGGCGCCGCGGTGGCGCGAAGAAAAAAAAACAAAAAAAACGGTGCGGCGCGCGGCCGCGCGGAGCAAAGATCCGCGCGGATCCTTGTGCAGGGGCCGGGGTGGGGGGCTGGTGCAGTGCTGGCTCGTGGTTACATGGAGACAGAGTAGCGCACGGTGTACAGTATATGACAAATCAGTCGCAGTGATGGACTGAAAAAGATTGAAGCCATCAGGTGCTCAATTTCGAAAGAAATGGAAAGAAGAGAAGTGAGCAAAAGAAAAAGGTATGCTATCGACTAGTCTTCAAGTTTGACTTAATGATGATGATGTTGTATTAGTTAAACTCCCCCGATGTGATTGTTGATGCATGTCTGTCCTTCCCCCAAGCTCATATGAAGACATTGTGGACGAATTTGCATCCAGGAAGGCCAGGAAATCCAACTTTTAGACTGTTTTCATATTACTTCTTTTGCCCTTGTTATTTATGACAAATTATAGTGGTTTGCCTTTTTTTTTGCCACTTCCTCACTTATTACTTCCTGTTACTTATGATACACAATAGTGTTCATCATTTGTTTTTATGTGTACAGTAATGTGTATAGAATGTACCTTGGTCGTTCATTTATTTATCATACAGGATTGCACTGTTTGCACCATTTTTGCCAATTTAATGTGTAGTAATTTAAAAAAAAAAAAAAAGTTCATGTTATTCTGTAATGTACAGATCGTTTAATTTTTTGTTATTTATATGGTGCGACTTCAATGGAGGTTTAAGTCTTTTTGTTAATTATGTTACACTAATGTTGCACTTTTGCTCTCTTAAATGGCTGTAGGCCTACATGGCTATAATGTGAAATAATTGCGCCTTTGGGCCTTCAAAAACTTTTTTTGTAATTATTGTTTATTGTTCATTAAAACTAACTTGAAAGTAGTTGTGAATTGTTGTTGTGAAAGAAGGGTTTGAAACGCCCCCCCCCCCCCAATTTACCGGTCAATTGGGGGGTGGGGGGGCGGCAAGAGTGGCTTTCGCCCAGGGCGCAAATCACTCTAGGAACGCCACTGCTAGATACGAAAGAAAATTCAAGATAGGAAACGCGAAATCTCAAAAATTCAAATAATGCGCGCTCAGCCACACACATTATACGCTTTTCTCAGACTGGATTTAAACTTTTCTCACATTTGTCTCTCGTTTAAACACTCAAACTTTCATAGATTTTCACCAAAATGTATTAACAGTGAAACGTGGGGGGAAGGGGGAGGGCGGAGAAGTGTGCGCGCGGACACGTGTGTGATAGCGCAGCATGACCCAGCGCAGGGCTGCGAGCACGAGACCCGTGCTCAAACCGTGCCTCCTCTAAACCAGGTATAAACCAGGATTAAACCACCGCTGCTCTTGCATGCGTTCGTTCATGAGCTCGGAGTGCGTGCGGGAAGGCACCTCCCCTCCTCACTGCTTGCCTCAGTCGTGACTTGTGAGGTACACCGGCAGAGCTAGCACGAAACCAGGAAATAGACCCGCACGCGGCACTTTAATCCACCTGGTCTAGTCCTGGTTTAGTCCAGGTCTAGACCTGGTCCAGTCCTGGTTTAGTCCAGGTTTAGTCCTGGTCCAGTCCAGGTTTAGACCTTTGTCTAGACCTGGTTTATTCCATGTTTAGTCCTGGCTCTACAGTCTCAATCAGCACAATCATGACACAGAACACAGTCTTTCTTACACTATAAAAAAAAGTTACACTATATAAAAAAAAAAATTTTGGAACGGGGCCTTGGAACGAATCAGGCTTTTTCCATTGAAATAGCTACTCAACTTACGAAAAATTCACGTTACGAAACCACTTCTGGAACGAATTAATTTTGCAAGGTGAGGTACCACTGTATTTTAAAAGCATGTCTAAAAATGTATTCTAGGCTATTTATGCAATTTCCCATTTTAAAAAATGTAAAAAACTTAACCTATCACATATATACATTTTTTTTATTTGTGGTTCGCAAACTGTGGTACATTTCCTAAACACATTCTAGTGGTACTTTGGGTCCCATATTATGCAAAATTGACTCTTGTAAGCTTTATGCCATGTTAGAACGTTGTTACATATCAAAAACACATGTTTGATAGTAAATTTCAGTGCTGAAATGATCCAAATGAAGGTGTATGGTGAAGGTGTATTACCACATGACATCACAAGGTGGAACAGAGCATTTTCTGTTTGAAGAAAAAACAAAAAGTATGCAGAATTTGTGTGTTAAAATGTGTGAATGAAACAAAACACAACTCTAGGTATATTTTTCATGAAAAAACAATAACAGATAATATAACAAATGTCATAATATGGGCCCTTTAAGTGTCCATTTTATGCATATTTCATTCATTCATTTATTCATTTCAAGCAGGTCAACACAAGGAAATAAATACAGGTAACCAATATATAATCAAATACATTTGTCTTTTCTTTTTGCTCGAAAAGTGGGAAGAAGAAAACTTATTAAATCCCACCCCTGTCTTCCAAAACATAACTTAAATTATCAATTAGCTTCCTTATCAGCTCAGTTGAAAGAAACACAAAAACAAAGGCAAATTCCATTCTTGTACAAAAAAAACCAACAACAAAAAAAACATACAGAAAGGTGCCATTTGATGATTCATTCAAACTCATCTCTCTTTGTATTCAGACCAGACCATGTCTTAAGAAGAGAGAAGTTACTTTATTGATCTCACACAGGAGAAATTCTTCTCTGCATTTAACCCATCCTGTTATTAGGAGCAGTGGGCAGCACATTACTGCGCCCGGGGACCATCTCCATGATCTTCTTGCTTCAGTTTGGTTAGGACCTAAGCTGGAGGATTTTACCTATGGTGCATGTTTTGGGTTGATGGGGGAAACCGGAGTGCCCGGAGGAAACCCACCCAGACACGGGGAGAACATGCAAACTCCACACAGAAAGGCCTGGGCGGCCCAGGGATCGAACCTGGAACCTTCTTGCTGTGAAGCATGAGCGCTAGCCACTCAGCCACTGTGCCGCTTTATACAAGAACTTAAATTTGTGCATTTGGCAGAGCTTTTGCTGTAAATCCAGAGCATTCCACATTTTTACCCCACATACAGTCACACAGAAACTTTTACGAGTGGTTCTAACATTAGGCAAAATGAAGTTTCCATAACCTCTCAAATGATAAATGTTCTCTTTAAGAGCAAAACATTTTTGCAAATTTTTTGGCAATTGTTTATTAAATGCTTTAAAAAGCATAATCATTGTATAATATTTTACAAGGTCCTTCAATTTTAATATCTTTGAGTAAAAAGATCATGAGTGTGTTCTAAGAAGCCGACCTTGTGAATGATCCACACAGCGCTTTTTTGCAGAAGAAATAGTGGATTAATAATTGGTAATTATTACCCCATACACAGTATATAAAATAGGGAAGAATCAAAGAACAATATAGAATTCTATGTGCACTGTGATCAAGGTTATGCTTAGCTTTATTTATAATTGAGAGGCTTTTGGCCATTTTTGTTTTTATGTGCCAGATGTGGGCTTTCCATTATAATTTACTGTCCATACTCCTAGAAATTCATTTTCAGATACATTTTCAATTTGTACACCATGAATGATTATTTGTAATTCAGATATTGGTGTCATCAGCAAAGAGAATTAGTTTTAGTGATTCAGAAACATTAAAAATATCATTTATATAGAGATTGAACAAGATTGGACCCAACACTTACCCCTGGGGGACACCAGATGTAATACCAAGGTGTTCAGAAGAGTATTCACCCATTTGGACATATTGTACCCCTTCTGTTAAGTAACTTCTTAACCAGTTCCCAGCTGCTCCTCTGATTCCATAATTTTCTAACTTATTTATCAGTATTGAGTGATTGATTGTATCATATGCTTTTTTTTTAAAAATCAATAAAGATACCAATAGTATGTTCATTTTGATCCAGTGCCTTTGTTATTTCTTCTACTGATTTAGTTATTGCCATAGAAGTGGTTCTTTTGGATCTAAAGCCGTATTGGCCTTCATTTAGTATCTGGTGTTTGGTTATGAAGTTTTCAAGTCGAGAAGTGAATAATTTCTCTATGATTTTTGAAAATTGTGGCAGCAATGAAATTGGCCAAAAACTATGTTTATTTCCACTTTTGAAAAGTGGTATTACTTTAGCCATTTTAATTTTATTTGGGAAACAACCAGACTGGAATGATACAGTGTGGTGGCAGTCAGTGGAATATTTACTTTTACAACCAAGAATAACTTTTTTCACTTCATTTTCATTGGTAGCAGAGAGGAACATTGAAAATGAGTTCCTCAACAGTACAGTACAGTACATTGATTTGAGGATTGGTCAGGAATCTCAGCAGACAGCTCTGGGCCAATATTCAAAGAAATTTGTTTACAATATTGTTCATGTCGTGAGTGTCTCCATTTATACCATCAAAATAATTAGGATACTCAACTTTAGTAGATCCCAGTTTAATTATACCATTCAGTATCTCCCATGTCTTCTTTATATTGGATTTGTTGGTGTACAGAATTTGTTTATAGTATAACTGTCAAGCAGTTCTAATCACATCAGTTAATTTATTTTTGTATGTCTTATATCTTTGTTCCGCATCTTTGGTTTTGAGTTTGATAAACAATTTATATAGTGTTAGAGCCATTTTCTATGTTATATCTACATTGGTATGCTGTACTTTGATCTTTTTGATCTTGCACTTTAATCTTTGATCTTTAATCCTTGATCTAATTTCAGCCAAATTGGGGTGTAGAGTAGATGGCGAAGTAGTTTTTAGAAGCCTCGAGCCAAGAAGCTACACAGTCTTTTGACCGTCACGTAGCACGTAGGGACGTCATGTAAGACTTTACGTAGCACATAATGTAGCATGTAGGGACGTCATATAGGGAAGTTACAAGGGAAGCTAGGGAAGCTTTAAAAAAATATTTTTTTTCTTTCTTTTGTTATTCTTTTTCCACTCTGTATGACTTTCACTTTCGTAAAGATAGAAAAGACAAACTTTGGATTCAAGACTCTTTATTTTTTGTTACGTTCCGCTTCCGAAAGAACCTTCGAGAGGCTCAAGGCTAGTGAGTCAGCGCGCTGCACTCACATCAAAGTCAAAAGACTAGGCATCAAAGTCAGGAGACTTGGCTGAAGACAGAACCAACTGAAACCAGCAAGAGACTCCGTCTTCGGCTGAAGCGAGCATTCATGGGTCAGGTCTGACAGTCTCTTCTCAGTTCTACTAGTCTGCTAGTACATGCCCTAAGGACACATCCAATAACTCCTTTCCCGAGTGTCCGTAAATTTCAGAAAGAGTTAGAAGCTGTAGGGAATTCGTGGAATTGTCACAGTTTAAAGGATGTATATGTGAAACATGACATGACAAATGCTGATGCGCTGTCTGACCAAAAGGGGGCTGTTGAGCAGAAAGTAAAGAGACAAAAAATGAAGAGGAATGGATTGCAAATGCTAATGAGGAAGATGGCATTCGACCTCAGGATAGTATTGCTATGGCTAACTCAGTTACGAGTCGTGCATCTCAACGTTCCAATACTAGTTCAGTGCGGTTAAAACTCAAAGCAGAAAATGAGGCACTGTTAGCAAGAGCAGCGGCTATGAGAAAGAAGCAAGAGCTTGAGCAAGAAGAGATGCGCTTACAGCATGAAAACGCGCGCTTGAGAGCTAAAAAGGAGCAGTGGCAGATGGAAACTGAGCTTGCAGCTGCAAGTGCCAAATTAAGAGTTTATGATCACTTTGAAGATACCCAGGAGTTTGTTGCTGACTCTAGTTCAGTAGAGCTGGATCAAAGTATGCAACTGGTGGAAAGGAAAAGTTCACCAGCTATGGTTGTGACCACGTTGGAGTTGAAAAGCCTTTGCATTATGTCAGGTCTAAAGCAGCTGTGTCAGACGTTCCTTCAGTCAGAAGAAAATCTCCAGGCAAGGCAAAGGACTGACAATGCTCAGAATTCCAGTTCTGGTGAAGACCTGCGGGAGGTATTGCAGTCGATCGTCAAGCAACAAGGTTTGACTCAATTGCCTCAAAAGGACATACCAGTGTTTACAGGAGATCCTCTGACATACAGATCCTTTATAAGAGCCTTTGAGCATGTCATGACGATACTGACAATACTGACAGACGATATCCAATGCCTATATCAAAAAGGCTATGGAATGGCCGCAGATAAAGTCAGGGGACAAGAAGGGACTGAACGCCTTGTTTTTGATCGGGTGTTGTAAACACAGTGGGTGGCGCGAACTACATGGAGGCCATGAATAATCCCGTCAACATAAGGTCCATCGTATCCAAGCTTCCTCCTAGGCTAAGAGAGCAATGGGGAAGGACTGCTTCAAGATTCAAGAAAAAAAAGGAAGCGACAAATCATGTTTCATGATCTGGCGGACTTCGTGCACTATGAAACCAGAGCCATTAATGACCCATTGTGCGGAGATGCTATGAACGCCATCTCAGATACCGATAAATAGGCAAACGCAAAAAGGAAAGCCAACTTAGGAAAAGGTGAGATCAAAAGAAGCAGCTTTGCTGTGACCGTGACTGCTGCTGATAAAAACGCCGGTAAAGACCAGTTAGAGAAGAAAGCACCAGCAGTAAGGTCAGCCAGCGCCTTCCAAAGTCCCTGTTTATACTGTAAGAAGAACCATGCGCTGAACGTGTGCAACAAGATTAAAGAGCGGCCTTTGAAGGAGAGAACCGACTTCCTGAAATCTCAAGGGCTTTGTTTTGGCTGTCTTACGCCAGGCCATATGTCTAAGGACTGTAAGAAAAAGAGCTCCTGCCCTGACTGTTCTTTTAAGCATCCTGCCATCTTGCACGTCGCAAAGCAAGATCACACACCGGAAGAGATCAATACAAATGACAGCTCAACAGGTACGGCTGAAGCACGTAGTGCTCTTGTACATGCAGGGTGTAGAAGAGGCGAACAAACCAGGCCCGGGAATGAAGCATGTATTCTTCCCATCGTGCCTGTGCAGGTATAACATAAGAATAGCACAAGAATAATCAAAACGTACGCATTCCTGGATCCAGGAAGCACAACGACCTTCTGTACTGAGGACTTGGCGAAAAAATTAAATATCCGAGGTAGAAAAATAGAGTACATGCTTCATACCTAGTCATCGAAACATAAAGTGTGCAGTTACATTTTAACAGGTATAGAGGTGTGCGACCTAGACGGACAAGACTTCATCAAACTGCCCGATGTGCATACACACTAGGGCTGCACGATATATCGTACATTTATCGTCATCGAGATATCAACATGCGCGATATCCATATCGCAAAAGACTGCCTGAACTGCGATAAATGTTTTTATTTATTTTCTTCCAAATAACTCTTCATGTCGTATTTGCCCAATCAGATGCAGACGTACTGCCTAGATCCCGCCCCCAAGTAAATGCGAGCGTAGCCTGAACTGCTTAGCAGATCCCACCCCTAATTTAACGCATGCAAAGCACGTGAGAGAAGAGCATAGAGACGTGAGTGATGGCTGAGTCAACAGAGTCGTGTCAGGAGGACAATGTAGGCGAAGAACTCGTGCCTAAAAAAAACAGTTCGTCTGTTATTTGGAAGTATTTCGGTTACAAGAGGGAAGACACATTACAAGCCCAGGTACTGTGTAAGTCATGCCAAAAAGTTGTAGCAACCAGCAAAGGAAACACAACTAATCTCCGCAGTCACCTTCAACACAACCACTTAGATTTGTACAAGGAGCTCCAAGGTAGCGCTAGCAAAAGCAAGACTACAGACGTTAGGCCCACGTCAAGTGGGAGCTCCAAAGCAGTCCAACAACAGTCATCCATTCACCGGAGTTTTGCAAGTGTAACTCCTTATGAGAAATCTTCAAAGCGCCACAAAGAAGTAACGGAGGCCATTTCACGTTACATTGCTAAGGATATGATGTCTATAAATACAGTTAGCAGAACGGGTTTTGTGAGTCTGATCAATATACTGGACCGCAGATACCAGATGCCATCACGGACTTATTTTTCCCAAGTCGCCATCCCACAGATGTATGACACCTGTCGCGGGAGAGTTCAATCTGAACTGAGTGAAGTTGTGCACTATGCAAGTACTACCGATCTTTGGTCTAGCCGCACCACGGAGCCCTACCTGAGTTTCACCGTGCATTTCATCACTGACAACTTCAAGCTAAAATCGCGTTGTCTAGAGACTGTGTATTTTCCGGACTCACACACTGGTGAAAACATAGCTCTTGGATTACGTGAAGTGTTGGTCAACTGGGATCTGCATGAAGACCGGCAAGTGTGTATCACTACGGATAACGGCTCCAACGTCGTGAAAGCCACCAAACTCAATAACTGGGTCAGACTTCAATGTTTTGGCCACAGGCTGCATCTTGCAATCGGTAAGTGTTGAGATGACCAAGGAAATAAATTGATCAGCTAGTCACTGTAATCATTCTCTATTCCAGTCTTATTTTGTGTTTTAATGCATCTAATTATTTGTTCAGTCAATTAAGCATTTTAAATTCATGCAATTAGGCTATGGTAGCAGTGATTTGAATGCTGCTAGTAGGCTACTCCTGGCCTAGTCTGTAATTATTGTAGGCTATCATAGTTACTAGGATTTGGTTGAGTTAGTCTTTTCTCCTGTAAGTTTGAATTATAAATACTTGTCTTGTGTTCTCCCCACTCCCTAGAAAATGCTGTTAAACATGATGACCGCATTACTAGAGCTGCTGGCCTCTGCAAAAAGTTGGTTGGACACTTCTCCCATAGCTGGAAAGAGAAGGTAGCACTGAGAAAGGCACAGCAGGAGCACAACCTCCCTGAGCACTCGCTCATCACTGAATGTCCAACAAGGTGGGGGTCCAGACAAAAAATGATAGAGAGAGTCCTAGAGCAGCAGCGGGCCTTATCCGATGTCCTGTCAGCAGACAGAAAATCAAGGCATTTGATTCCCACCTGGCAGGATCTGGATATACTTGAGTCTGTCAACCAGGCACTACAGCCTCTGCAAGAATTTACAGATGCGCTGTCAGGTGAAAGTTACGTAAGTGTGTCATATGTGAAACCAGTCCTTCATCTGATGAAGACATCAGTCCTTGCAGAGAAAGAGGAGGACAGTGATTTAACAAGGTCGATTAAGATGAAAATTCTGGACTACATGAACACCAAGTATGACGACCCAGCAACCCAGGAACTCCTGGACATGTCGTGCTTCATGGATCCCAGATTCAAGGCCAATTACATCAGTGGCGAAAATGTGTCAGACATCAAGACCAGGGTGATGTCAGAAATGGAAGCAATAGCACAAAAGGTAAATAATGTTATAATGTTTGATACAAGGGTGATAGAATATGTTTAATAATATAAATATTGCATGATCTTGAATGGAACAAGACATGTAACTGAATGTTTGTGCAAAATGAAAATGCATGTGTCCCCATTGTATTCTCTCTGTAGGAGAGGGACTCCACAGAGTCTGAGGCCCAAATCATGGATCCACTGAGTGCCACAGAGAAGAGAGCAAGAAAATCACTGGGCAGTTTCTTCAAGGTTGCTCCAGTCCCTTCTTCATCTTCTGTGCACCTGGCACAAGCCGTTGAAGCTGAACTCAACAGCTACCTGCTGTCTCCCACCATAGACAGTGAAGCAGACCCACTGGCTTGGTGGAGACTCCACCAGGTCAGCTACCCAAAGCTGAGTAAACTAGCCAGGAAGTATCTCTGCATACCTGCAGCTAGTTCACCCTCAGAGAGACTTTTTAGTACATCAGGAAATGTTGTAACATGCCAACGCACATGTTTAAAGCCTAACAAAGTAAACATGCTTGTTTTCCTTGCAAAGAACTTGCCATAAGAAAGCATGCTCACAAAACTATGCACACACAAACACTCATGCACAACATGAATGCACAATACATTACATTTCATATTGCCATACTGTGGCTGTTCTTCAAAGCTTGTAGTTGAGCTAAACTACATTGTAGACCATTTTTTGTTACCATTTTTTGGCCAAGAACTTCAGTTACTATCATTTTAATTGTTATGTTAACATTTATTTAAGATTTAAAATAATTTAACTTGTTTTTGGATGTTTTATGGAAGGCATTTTTATTCAAATGCTCATTTAATTGAATTCTTTCAATAAAAACATGTTGGAAAGGAAATTTTTTCAGTGTCTGGAGATGGAAGAAAAACAAGTTATAGGCTATTTAGATATCGTGAGAAATATCGTTATCGCAACACTCAACAGCAATATCGCATATCGTGGGTTTTTCTAATATCGTGCAGCCCTAATACACACCCTAACATACCGGCAACGAGAGCCAACATACCAACGAGGAAAGATTTAGAAAAGTGGCCTTACCTGAACCGTGTCCACCTCCCAAAAATAGAATCTAAAATTGGACTTCTCATCGGTTCCAATGTCCACAAGGCTATGGAGCCATGGGAGATAATAAACAGCCAAAACAATGGACCGCATGCCGTGAAGACTGCCCTAGGTTGGGTAGTCAACAGGCCTGTCAGCGGGTGCCAAGAGAAAGAATTCGATGACGCCGAAGGACGGAATTTCTTCGTTAATCGCATCTCTGTGTCGACCATAGAAGACATGTTAATAAGGCATTATGATGCAGATTTTCCAGAACGCTGGTGTGAGGACAAGCAAGAGCCATCTCAACATGACAAGCAATTTATGACCACTGTGACCACATCAGCACATCTTTCAGATGGTCATTACTGCATTAAGCGACCTCTGAAGGATGGCTGTGTGAAGATGCCATGCAACCGTGGTATAGCCGAGCAAAGACTTAACTCCTTGAAGAGGAAATTCAACAAGAATTCAGATTTCTTTCAGGAGTACAAAGACCTTATGACCAAAATCCTAGAGAAAGGGTATGCAGCCAGAGTTCCAGATGAACAGCTGAGTCGAAGAGTATGGTACATACCGCACCACCAGGTGTATCATCAAAGAAAGAGAAAGTTGAGAGTAGAGGGGCGTCTGAGCAGGTCAGCGATGCCAGAGGAAGCCAAGCATCCTGCCCTTCTGTATAAACAACACAGAATAATCCACCTTATTCTCCACCACATCCACCTGGAAACAGATTAAGATTAAGACAACGGTATTGGATACCTAAAGCAAATGCAGCAACAAGAACCGTGATCGCAGAGTGCAACTTCTGTAAAAGGCTGCATGCCAAGGCTGGAGAACAGAAAATGGCAGACTTGCCACAAGACCGTCTGCTTCCTGATAAACCGCCTTTTACAAACACAGGCATGGATTATTTTGGTCCCTTTGAGATCAAAAGAGGACGCGTCAAAGTCAAACGTTATGGAGTGCTCTTCACATGCTTGACAGTCCGAGCACATTCCCTTGACACAGACTCGTGTATTAACGCTCTACGCCGTTTTCAAGCCAGACGAGGACAAGTGTCTGTCATCCGTTCTGACAATGACACAAACATAGTCGGTGCAGAGAGGGAGCCAAGACAGGCGTTGAAAGAACTGGACCAATCTCGCATCAGTGAAGCCATGATACAGAAAGAAGTGTAGTGGTTATTCAACCCACCCGCTGCATCTCACCACGGCGGCATCTGGGAACATCAAATTCGTACAGTTAGAATGGTGCTGAATTCTGTTGTGAGACAACAAGCGTTAGACGATGAAGGACTACAGACCTTCCTGTGTGAAGTTGAAAGCATCATCAATGGAAGGCCTATTACAACAAACACAGATGATCCCAGCAACCTTGAACCACTGACCCCAAATCATCTACTCCTATTGAAGATGCAGCCCAGCGTGCCACCTGGTGTGTTTGTCAAAGAAGACGTCTACACACGGCGGCGCTGGAGACAAATCCAATATACACTCAACAAAAATATAAACGCAACACTTTTTTTTTGCTCCCATTTTTCCTGAGATGGACCCAAAGATCCAAAATTCACTCCAGATACACAACACTACCATTTCTCTCAAACATTGTTCACAAATCTGTCCAAATGTGTGACAGCGAGCACCTCTGCCCGGCCGAGACAATCCACCCCACCTCACAGGTGCGCCACATCAAGATGCCGATCCGACATCATGACCAGTGCACAGGTGTGCCTTAGACTGCCCACAATAAAAGGCCACCCCGAAATGTGCATTTTTTTTTTTTTTTTGCTTTATTGGGGGTCTGGGGACTCAGAACCAGTCAGTATCTGGTGTGACCACCATTTGCCTCATGCAGTGCAACACATCTTCTTCGCATAGAGTTTATCAGATTGTCAATTGTGGCCTGTGGAATGTTGGTCCACTCCTCTTCAAAGGCTGTTATGGACGAAGAACACAGGTGCATTTTATTGATGGCATTTTGAATGCACCGAGATACCGTGATGAGATCCTGAGGCCCATTGTTGTGCCATACATCCATGAACATCACCTCATGTTTCAGCGAGATAATGCACGGCCCCATGTTGCAAGGATCTGTACACAATTCTTGGAAGCTGAGAATGTCCCAGTTCTTGCATGGCCAGCATACTCACCGGACATGTCACCCATTGAGCATGTTTGGGATGTGCTTGACCGGCGTATACGACAGCGTGTACCAGCTCCCACTAATATCCAGCAACTTCGCACAGCCATTGAAGAGGAGTGGACCAACATTCCACAATTGACAATCTGATCAACTCTATGCGAAGAAGGTGTGTTGCACTGCATGAGGCAAATGGTGGTCACACCAGATACTGACTGGTTCTGAGTCCCCAGACCCCCAATAAAGCAAAAAAAAAAAAAAATGCACATTTCGGGGTGGCCTTTTATTGTGGGCAGTCTAAGGCACACCTGTGCACTGGTCATGATGTTGGATCGGCATCTTGATGTGGCGCACCTGTGAGGTGGGGTGGATTGTCTCGGCGGGGCAGAGGTGCTCGCTGTCACACATTTGGACAGATTTGTGAACAATGTTTGAGAAAAATAGTAGTGTGTATCTGGAGTGAATTTTGGATCTTTGGGTCCATCTCAGGAAAAATGGGAGCAAAAAAATGGGTCCGCAGTGCTGAAGTCCAGACAAAGACGAGTACCCAAAGACCCATAACTAAATTGTGTCTATTGAAGAAGAAGAGGACCACATGTCCGATATGCACTATATAAATTGTGTAAAGTACATACTTACCTGTAAAAGAAAAGTGAGACAAGAATACTTAAATTATTTGAAGAAAAATGTTTGAGAAATGTAATGGCTCTAAATCTTAAGTTTTAAGTTAGTAATTGATATCAATCAATCAAACAATATTTATAAAGCGCTTTTCATACAAAATTGTAGCACAAAGCGCCTTACAGTGGTCAAGGATTAGAAGATTGACCTTTATTTATCTCGCACAGGATGAGTTGTTTCTATATTTGACCCGGGGACCATGTTTTGTTATTTAGGCTTGGTCAGGCCCTAAGCTGGAGGATTTTACCTAGGGCGCATGTTTGGGGCCGGGATGTGTTAGAGCCATTTTCTATGTTACATCTACGTTGCTATGCGTTGCTATGCTGTACTTTGATCTTTTTGATCTTTGTGCGTTAATCTTTGATCTTTAATCCTTTATCTAATTTCAGCCAAATTGGGGTGTAGAGTAGATGGCGAAGTAGTTTTTAGAAGCCTCGAGCCAAGAAGCTGCACAGTCTTTTGACTGTCACGTAGCACGTAGGGACGTCACGTAGGATGTCACGTAGCACATAGGGACGTCACGTAGGACGTCATATGTAGGGAAGATACAAGCTTTAAAAATTCCTTTTTTGTTTCTTTTGTTGTTCCTTTTTTCCACTCTGTATGACTTTCACTTTAGTAAAAGATAGAAAAGACAAACTTTGGATTCAAGACTCTTTATTTTTTGTTACGTGCCACATCCGAAAGAACCTTCGAGAGGCTCAAGGCTAGTGAGTCAGCGCGCTGCACTCACATATACAGTGCCGTGAAAAAGTATTTGCCCCCTTCCTGATTTCTGTGTTTTTTGCATATTTATCACTCAAAACATTGTCAGATCATCAAACCAATTTTAATATCACACAGAAACAACCCAAGGAAAGACAAAATTCAGTTTTTGAATGATGATTCCATTTATTAGTGCACAAAAAAAATCTAAACCTATCTGGCCCTATGTGAAAAAGTAATTGCCCCCCCTTGTTAAATCACAAACTAACTGTGACTAACCACAGTTTTGAGAAAACTTAGTTCAGTTCTACATGCCACACCCACACCTGATTGTCACCACCTGTGTTGAATCAAGAAATCACTTAAATAGTTCCTGTCAAACAAAGTGAAGTTGGCTACAACATCTCAAGAACAAACACATCATGCCACGATCCAAAGAAATTCAAGAACAAATGAGAAAAAAGTGATAGAAGTCTATAATTCAGGAAAAGGTTACAAAGCCATTCCCAAAGCTCTGGGGCTCCAGCGAACCACTGTCAGAGCCATTATTCAAAAATGGAGGAAACTGGGAACAGTTGCAACCCTTCCCAGGAGTGGTCGACCAACTAAGATTACTCCAAGAGTGCGACGACGGCTCATTCAGGAAGTCACAAAAGAACCTAGACGCACATCGAAAGAACTACAGGCCTCGTTGGCCTCAGTTAAGGTCAGTGTTCATGACTCCACCATTAGAAAAACACTGGCCAAAAATGGCATCCATGGAAGAGTTCCCAGGAGAAAACCACTGCTTTCACAAAAGAACACAAAGGCTCGTCTCACCTTTGCCAAAAAGCACCTTGATGACCCTCAAGACTTTTGGAGAAACATTTTGTGGACCGATGAGTCTAAAATTGAACTTTTTGGAAGGTCTGCAGCCCGTTTCATCTGGCGTAAAAATGGCACAGCATTTGATAAAAAGAACATGGTGCCCACAGTAAAGCATGGTGGTGGCAGTGTGATGGTCTGGGCCTGCTTTGCTGCCTCAGGACCAGGACAACTTGCTGTGATTGACGGAAAAATGAATTCTGCTGTTTACCAGAAGATCCTGAAGGAGAATGTCCGGCCATCAGTTCGTGCCCTCAAACTCAAGCGCTCTTGGATCATGCAACAGGACAATGATCCAAAACACACCAGCAAGTCCACCTCTGAATGGCTCAAAGAAAACAAAATTAAGGTTTTGGAGTGGCCAAGTCAAAGTCCGGATTTAAATCCGATTGAGATGCTGTGGTGTGACCTTAAACGGGCAGTTCATACAAGAAAACCCTCCAATATGGCAGAATTGAAACAATTCTGCATAGAAGAGTGGGCCAAAATCCCTCCCCAGCGGTGTGAAAGACTCATCACCAATTATCGCAAACGTTTGGTTACAGTTATTGCTGTCAAAGGAGGCTCAACTGGCTATTAGATTAAGGGGGCAATTACTTTTTCACATAGGGCCAGATAGGTTTAGATTTTTTTTGTGCACTAATAAATGGAATCATCATTCAAAAACTGAATTTTGTCTTTCCTTGGGTTGTTTCTGTGTGATATTAAAATTGGTTTGATGATCTGACAATGTTTTGAGTGATAAATATGCAAAAAACACAGAAATCAGGAAGGGGGCAAATACTTTTTCACGGCACTGTAGGTTTTGCTTTTTTTTTTTTTTTTTTTTTTACAATCATTCAATATTCCTTTTGTAAACCAAGGCCTTTTTATTGATTTCTTTTTTATACTGAGTTCTTTAACTGGGAAATGTTTATTATATAAAGAGACAAATATGTTAAGAAAGTTTTCATATGCCTGATCTACAATTGTTTCTGAGATGACTGAGCTCCAGTCCTGTTCATTTAAACTATTTTTAAAAAGCAATGATGGTTTCTTCAGTTCTTATTCATTTACCTTTTTCTCTTTGATGTATTGGAGTTTACAGTCACACACAGTAAAGACAGGCAAATGATCTGTAATGTCACAAAGAAACAGACCACTGGTTGGTCGAACCCCCATATAATTTGTAAAGATACTGTATTATCGATTATTGTTGCACTGTGTGAAGTTATTCTACTAGGTTTGGTTATTGTAGGAAAGAGGGACAAGCTGTACATTGTATCAGAAAAATCATCAATTTCTTTGTCTGGTTGGATTCAGCAGATCAATACTGAAGACACCACAGATGTATAATGGTTTTTGATTGGAAATGGAGAATTTTACTTCCATAATTTTAGTAAAAGTTTCAATATTTGAACTAGGTGATCGATACACAAACTTACAATTATATTTTTCTGTTTACTATTACAAATCTCAATTGTCAGACATTCCATTACCTCATCTATAGTAAAAGACAGATTGGTTAAAATTTTATATGTCACAGATTTATGGATAAATAGAGCTACGCCACCCCCTGATTTCATTTCTCTGCTAATGTATTTTAGCTCATAATCATCAAGACCAAAGTCTATAACTCTGTCGTGATGGATCCAAGTCTCTGAAAGTGCAATAACTTTGAAAGGGCAAGTAAACTTGTACAAATACTCTTTGATATAATTGAAATTTGCGTACATGCTTCTGCTATTAAAATGTCTTGAAAATACCTTGTGCTCCTTTGGGTTATTCATACAAAAAAGCGAACTTTCTGAAGGCCTCCTCAGTAAATGTATACATTTTAATTTTCTATTTCCAGGGAATCGTGCCACCTCTAGAAAAGTCGCATAATGTACCCTTAAGATGCCAGTCTGATAATGAATCTATTCAACTAGTCATTGGCCACGTCACATGCACACCAACATCGGATTATTACCTGATTTGTGAACATTATAATGTAAACCACAATCTGATCCGAAATAAAGTAGATTATATTGTTGTTTACCTGACATTTTAATAGTCGTATATAACTCCAAAACTCTGATAATAACCACATTTAGAGAGCACCGCAGCCACTGACAGGAACTAATGGATTTTTACACCACAACGTAAATACATACTACTACTTTCTTTTTTAAACAATCTGTATGAACAATAAATACAACAAAAAATCAAACTTAACTGCAGAATTTAATGTCATATAAATGTAGTGCAAAAGCTTCCACTTGTGTCGCTAACTGAGCAGTAGTTCGTGAAGCGTAGACCAAAGAACTATAATACAATCTTATGTTCTTATTATAGATCCATGGAGTAGACATGTTGTGTGCTCATGTCTTACCTTAAATCCGCGGGATATAGGATTATTTGCTCGAAAATTAAAAACTGAAGCGTGGCCCGCGGTCCCTCATTTTAAACAGATCCATGCGCGGTCCGGTGTAAATAGTGCGTTCAGCTCAGGTCCGTGTTGGTACAAGCTCCGCACAAAGGTTCCTCCTCCACAATTCCTGTATTACTAACTTATTTTCTGTGCGCATTTACACTTTTTGTCTCTTACTCCGCTGAAGGCAGCACTAAACTTTATTATTTCTGACAGAATTTAAAATCCACCAAAATCTCCAAATATAAGTAAATTCACATATAACCTGTCGTCAGTAGAACAGATGAAGAGATGTTGAAAGGACCTGTATGTAGTCTGCGCTCTTACATTTAGACTATTTAAGATCACAATTGAACCTAGGTTGCCAGTGCCTTGACCTGCAGATAAGTTTGTCTCATCTTCAGTTTATGGACAGGCCTCAGAACCTCCAGAAATCCCTCCCTGAGCTGCAGAGGCTGCACTAGCACTGACTCATGATTGGTGCAGGTGCTGGGGTTTGGTAGTGACCATTTTAGGTTTAAACCAACTGGATTTCAGCACAGCGATGTTCATTCTAGACCAGGGGTGGACAAACTTTTTGACTCGTGGGCCAAAGCGTTCTAAAATTTGACAGAAGGGCCGGACCAGGATCAGGTGGATTTAGTGTTTTGGTAATCCACCTCAAACATAACAGCAAAACATAACATGGGATATGTAGAAATCTTATGCTTTATTTCAGTTAAAAATAAACAAAAGCATTACAACAAAATGTCCATCTTTCAAGTTCCACAGTATTTAGCTATTTATTGAAATGACTCTTAAAACAGAAAATGTAATTAATAAAATACAGTTTTCTTTATTACTAACAGTTACTATTTTAGAGCACTGAAAGTTCTGTTCTCCTTCAGGTTCTTTCCTTCTTTCGTTGAGTGCTTGCTAGCATAGTTAGCATGTTTTGTGGCAAAGTGACGGCTGATATTATATTCTTTAAAAGCCTCTACAGTCTCTTGGCATATCAGGCATACAGCAGTTGATAAGTATTCGGTGAAAAAATATTTACTTGTCCACTCCTTATTAAACACTCGACATTCTCTGCCCACTTCTCTTTTCTTAGCTCCGCTCATCTTTACAGGAGGGCTGAGGGGTGGAGCAAAACGCCGCACCTCAACAAAGGTCAATGTATCCAGCTGTTGGAAAATGCCAGAATTGCAGGGAAATTAAAACATTAAAACATTAACAAGATTTATTAATATAATTTCTTCAAGTTCGGCGGGCCGGTTTAAAAAGCTTAACGGGCCGCATATGGCCCCCGGGCCGTAGTTTGCCCATGCCTGTTCTAGACTCTGATTGGTGTGACTGGTGTGTGCCTTAACACCAGTAAGACAAAGGAGCTGGTGATCGACTTCAGGAGGAGACCACTACCTCACTCACCGGTGAACATCCAGGGGCAGGACATAGAGACTGGACAGTTTCAAGTACCTGGGTGTTCACCTCAACAATAAACTGGACTGGTCCCACAACACCGACGCCCTGTACAAGAAGGGCCAAAGTCGCCTCCACCTCCTGAGGAGACTGAGGTCCTTTGGTGTGCTCAAGACTTTTTATGACTCTGTGGTGGCCTCTGCTCTCCTCTACGCTGTTGTCTGCTGGGCCCCGAGCAGCACAGAACGGGGCAGAAAAAGACTGAATAAGCTGGTTAAGAGGGCCAGCTCTGTCCTGGGCTGTCCTCTGGACCATGTAGAGGAGGTGGCTGAGAGGAGGGTACTGGCCAAATTCATGTCCATTAAGGACGACACCTCCCACCCTCTGCACCGGACTGTAGAGGAGCTGAGCAGCTCCTTCAGCAGCCGACTGAGGCACCCCCAGTGCAAGAAGGAGCGCTACCGCAGATCCTTCATCCCCACCGCCATCAGACTGTATAATTCTAACATATAGGCCAGACGTGCAATATCCTTTTTCATGTTGATGCTTGTTGTTACTATTATCATTATTACTATTTTCCTTTATTATTATTACGCATTACTATTTGTATTATTTATTACTTACTTTATCCCCTCCCTGCCTGCATGCACTTTTTCCCTCTTGTCCAAATGTCCTGGAGCTACTGTGGCGAGTAAATTTCTCCTGTGTGAGATCAATAAAGGCTTATCTTATCTCATCTGATTGGATAACCCTCTTGAGAAATTATAACAAAATATTTCATTCTAATTCTTTTCTCGTTGACATTCGGCTCCTAAACAGAGGTGTAATAAGGCATAGCCAGTGTTTATCTGGCCTTTGTAAATTGTTAATGTTGCACTGTATGTTTATTTGCTCTCAAACCTCAGCTCACATCAACATTATACAAGTGCCTTACTTGTGTGAACTGCTGTATGTGTGGTCTTTTTATGCTGTGACCTGTGACTGCAACAGAATTGCCTCCAGAGTTGTATTAAGAACGACCAATGTTAAATAGTTTTTCACTTCACTAAAATACACTAACATTTTCAGAAAAGAGCACAAGAGACAGCTGTTATTTTGTCAATAGGACATTTTATTCATACTTCTGTCTTTAGTCAAATACAGTAATAGTTGTGGCCAGCTAAAATTCACGGCTGATTCTAACGCCAAGCACTTTCACTTCGAGACGTTTCTCCAGCAACAGAAAAAGCAATGCGATGAGCGAGTGAGAGGTGAACGGGTGAAAAACAACAAAAAGGACATGAAAAAGGAGAGTTATGGCACATTTGGTCCACGTTTTTTTTTTTTATTATAATCGATTTTCAACAAAAATAAAGAAACAGAATTTTTCCAGAAACGATAATGACAGCGTTGAGACACAGGGGGCGCTCTTCAGGTTTTGGATAATAAAAGCCAATTGTTTTATAAATGGTTTCTCCCTGGTGCATTCATTGGTTCCGTCGTTCTTCTCTTCGTCCAATAGGAAATGGGGAAGGGCGGGGCTCAGGTGATTGACAGGATTTACAGGAAGTAGTCGGGAGTGCGTCTGGTCACATGGGGCTCGCCGCGACGAGGCGCCGGGTCGAACTGAAGGCTGAGGGACAAAGAGAGAAATAATTATTATTTCAGATGCCCTACTGCCCTCACATTCCTGCAGTGTGTAAAGGCCCTGTACCAGATATTATTTCTCCACATATTTGTACAAGCAGCTCTCCAAGTCAATACAAGTCTGTGTGCAGTCTGCATCCAATTAGAAAGCTTGCTGCTGTCCGATAATCAGAAAGTGCATGATAGCATGCTAAATGTTAGCTGTACCATCATAGCAAAACTCCACACTGGACTTCAAGAGTTGTAAAACGCTCATCACTGTAAATAATTAGGATGCTCTGAATGCATAAGGTAACTGGGAAATAACTTCAGACACTACAAACTGTATCAAATGTTCTGTTTTTTTACATTTTAAAGATTGTAAAATTTAGCTACTTTAACTGAGATGTGGGCAAAATTGTAGTTATAAATTACAGGACAAAAGCCCATTCACCAATATAAACTGATTGAATAGAAAGAAATACCCTTGTTTTGTTTCAAGCCGTTTGATTATATTGTCATTTACAGAGAAAATAAGTGACTGCAATGATGACTGTTTTCATATAAATATTGTTGTACTCACAAAGAGTACTTAAGGGTGTCGTCCAGTTCCATGATGGCTGCCTGGTTGCCACAGCGATAGCAGTAGTTTGGAGCACTGAAGATGGTCACCACGTTCTTATCATGACCCCAGTTATATCCCTGAAGAAACAAAACAAGAAGCATTAGAAAAAGAATGACGTAGAAAGAGTAGAATATGGCTCCTGACACATCTGCATACATGATTGGGAAAAAAACTGCAAAGCCCATGTTGACCCCAAAACATCTACTGTAAATGTTTTCAAATCAACTGTTAAGCTGCCCAAATTTTGTATTAGTCGACCAATTACTTTAGAGATTATAAGGATTTATATAAGACAACAGCAGAAAGAAGATGTTACCGAGTTAGCTGGAAGTTTTTTTTTTGTTATTTATATTAGGGCCCAATCGATTGGAGACATATTATCAGCGTCTCTTCTTCCTCAGGAAGCTGACGCGACTCTCCTGCCAACTCCTGGTGAACTTTTGCAGAGCCACTATTGAGAGAATCCTGTCTCTCAGTATGACGGTGTGGTATGGCAGCTGCACCACACAAAACAAAAAGGACTTAGCCCGGGTGGTGAGGACTGCACAGGGGATCGTGGGCTGTAGTCTACCAGACCTGGACTCGGTCTACAGCTCCCGGGTTCAGAAGGCCAGACGCACAGCGACTGACCCCACCCACCCCGGCAATGGACTGTTCATACCTCTCCCATCAGGGAAGCGGTACAGGACTATTAAAACAACCACTTCACGGCTCAGAGACAGTTTCCTGAATCCTCCCGTGGGTGGTGGGTCCAAAGGAGGACAGCTCATGTCACAACAGGCCTTGATGTATCTTCTGCCAAGGGGGCTACCAGTGTCCGCAGACACTGGGGGCAAGGTGGGGTTAAGTGTCTTGCCCAAGGACACAACGGCAGTGCTCATCTGTGGGAGCTGGGCTCACACGCGGCCAACCCGTCAATTGCGGGATTCAAACCGCCAACCCCTGGATCAGTAGACAAACGCTCTACCAAATGAGCTACTGCCGCCCAGTAGGGTCGGCATGTTATTCCATTATAAAGTGTTGTCTATCTATATTGCGTCCATTTACAGACAGATAAATGTCCTAATATGTGGCGCTGCATTAATATTTATCAGAGGAGTAATCTGTGACACTACTGCCCTTGAAAGCACACTCAAGAGTCACGTCACCCACGTTTACACCAGCGCGCAGCACTGAGGTACTGCCTTTAAATACTTTTGTGTTTGATCCAAGATATTAATAGATAAAAGTGGACAGAGGAAACAAAGCTGCTGTCAACATGCTGGATTACGGCAATTTCCAGACTATAAAACGCTACCTTTTCTCACTTTGAACCCTGTGGCTTTTACAACGATGTGGCTAATATATGGACGGATGAATTTATTAACACAGGATGTGCGTGCGGCCTGAGTGCAGAAAGCTGTCTGTGCGGTTAACATGATATTAAAACACTAGCTCGCGCTGTTGTCAGCACTAAAACAGTTTATTGCCAAGTGATAAAACAAGTTATGATGCTGAATGAACATTAGTGAGTGGGATACATCTTAATGACCCATATGTGTTAAATGCAGGCGAGTGCGTAAATGATGAGAAGAAACGTCTCAAATTTGAGCAGCTGGACATCCACTCATACCTGATCGATACAACTAGACCCGCCCCCTGGGAGAGCCTGAAATCTGCTGAAATCCTACGAGACACTGACATGATCCCAGACAGGACAATGGCTCTTTCTGCAGGAGACATACGCAGTAGAGTGAAGTGATGGGGTGCCAGAGCAAGACAGACAGGTGAAGAGACGATGCGCCAAGGAAGATGCTAGTTTGATTTAGTTTTGAACAGTTATTTTGCGCTTCATGCACACACCCTCCTCAAGGAAATTACATGAAGAAATGCATATGATGCAGCTTTTAAGTTAAAGGCAATCGGTCTGGCTGTCGAAGAAGGAAATGGAGCTGCTGCACGTGAGCTTGGCATCGGTGAGTCGATGGTGAGACGTTGGCCACAGCAGCGTGACGAACCGACTCAATGCAAAAAGACGACAAAAGCTTTCAGAGGCAATAAAAGCAGATGCTCCAAGCTTGAAAACTTCTTAAAGACGTGGACACCTGCAGCTTATAGACAAGTGCGGCCTATACATGTACAAAAATAAAATTCTTTGAAAATTTTGTTGATGTTATATTCAGGTGCGCTTAATAGTCTGGAAATTACGGTACATTCTTTTAAGGGACAATCGTTTTGTGTCAGGATTAAAAGGACACTTATTGTAAAATTTGTAATCTGTGAGGTGCCTGTGTGAGCGTTGGTTGGTGAGTGTTGGTTGTTGGTTTTGGAGCTACTTCTGGTTCTTTCTCACTGGTTAGCGCTTAGGCTGCTGTAAGCTCCCACACAAACAGACAGTTTTCTCTTCCATTGGCCTACTTTAAAGTGACTATAGTGGCTGTATACATGTTACCAGACACGTACGGATATATAAATGAGCTGTGAACAGAGTTGTGAATGGTGCACATTTACATATAATTAATTATGGCTGCACGCACAGATTTATGATAATGATGATATGCTAATGGCTAAGTGGTACTTTGTTTACAGGTTAGAATGCCATGCAAAAATACCATTAGGCTGATCTACTGTCTTTAAATATGACTGTAGAGAGGCAGAATAACAGTAAATGTTGCCTAAATAAACCCAATTTAAAAATCAAATAGAGTATAAAATCAAAGTTTTAGAATCAGTTGAAGATTCAGAGTGAATTTTTACATCACTAAATAATCTGCTGTTATATCGGCTCCTCCAAAGCCCCTTTTATCAGTTATCATATTGGAACCCAAAAAATCCATGTTGGTCAGGTCCTAATTTATATGTAAAACACCAGATTAAACTCATGATTCTTAAAATGAATCTGTCTTCATATAAATACATAATTTCCTAGTACTTCTTTCCGTATAAACAGCTGTTTGAACCCCCCTGCAGGCGTACTCTTGTGAGTGCAGTTGGGGTCAGATACAGAGATGTGTAATGGTTTTGAGAGCTTTTGTCACGGCCGCTTTTTAAAATTTCAAAGTTGAGTGTAATCAACAGACAAAAATATGAATGAGTAAATTTTAAAAAGCGCCATAGTAAGATCTATGTTATGTTTCATCATCAAAAACATACCTGGGCTTTTGTTTCATTCACACATGTTTAACACATATTTAGGCCGAGTTCTTCTGTGAAACTGAAAACACTCCTTCCACCTTGTGATGTCATGTGGCAATACAAGAAATACTCTAATGTGTCATTTGGATGATTTCATCCTTGGAATCTCTACTTAATAAAAGGTCAAAGGTAGCTGTTAACTACTGCTTCATGACATCAAAAAGTGAAACAGAGCATTTGAAGCTTTGGAGATGTAGCCAGACTAATAATAAAAGAGTTACACAAACATGTGTGAATGAAACAAAACAACTCTACGTAGGTTTTTGATGAGTTAACAACATCCTAACATGGCTTCAAGCCCACAGGAGTCAATTTTCAACCTTTAAAAAAAGCTGTCTAGAGGCCAGCTTGTGTTTGTTGAAGTGATTGTATGACAGTGGGAAGGGTTTAGAGCCGCTCCTGTCGGTGAATGGTTGACAGGTGGTTGACAGGTGCTGTACCTCCATGACGAGCTGGTGGGCCCGGGACACCAGGGTTAGGCCATTGGCATGGTTAAATGTCTCGGAGATGTCCTGTCCAAAAGTGTAGCCAGCACCGCGAGGAGAGATGCCCCAGCCGCCGCGATCGTCAGGGTCAGACCACAGCAGGTCACACATGGGGCCCTGGAGTAGCACAGGGGACACACAGTTTAGTCAAATGCATCGCATAGTTTTATATGGGATTGGTCAAGGTCATGGAGGGATTAGCAAGTAAGGATATTATGAAAATGAAAACTATCCTTTCCTCACCCAATTGCACACTCTGCGACTGTAAGGTTATTTATCCATTTAGCTTGGGAATGCACTAAATTATCCTCCTTTTGGGAGAATGTTGCAACAACTCTTTCTCAAATATTACAAAAAACAATACCATGCCTACCAGAAATACTTTTATTGAATGACACCTCCAATTTATGTCTGACATTCATGGAAAGACGCATACTCTGTCGTCTTAACTGCAGCAAAGCGTCTGCTGGTGGAAGACCCCAAAGCTTGTGTACTTGCAAAGGTGGATCTTGGACTTCATGGATATCGCATCATTAGAGCAATGGGCTTCACGAATCCATAAAGCCAAATTTGAAAACATACAGCTGTGGGAGGATCTAACGACAACTAGACTAGACTTTAGACTTTATTGTCCCCAAGGGGAAATTCATTTTCACGTACACAGAGCCTGTTTGACACACACAGCAACAACACAACAAACACAAAGACATACAATAAGCGTTACAGCACACTCAGCGGGGCCTGTTGTTCAAAAATGTGACGCCTGAAGGGATCAGGCTTCTGCCAAACTTTAAAATCTCTTTTAACCAACTAAGGCTATGTTAATATGCATACCTTTATTTTATTTTATTTTTCCTCAAAGATGATTATGATGATGACAATGTTAGTAATAATAATAATACAGTCGTAAGTTGAGTAGCTATTTCAATGGACAAAGCCTGATTCGTTCCAAGGCCCCGTTCCAAGTTTTTTTTTATAGTGTAACTTTTTTTTTTTATAGTGCAACATTGTGTTCTGCGTCCTGATTGGCAAAGAGACTGTAGACCCAGGACTAAACGTGGAATATACCAGGTCTAGACCAAGGTCTAAACCTGGACTGGACCAGGACTAAACCTGGACTAAACCAGGACTGGACCAGGTCTAGACCTGGACTAAACCAGGACTAGACCAGGTGGATTAAAGCGCCGCGTGCGGGTCCATTTCCTGGTTTCGTGCTAGCTCTGCTATTAGCAGCAGCACCAGTACCTCACAAGTCACGGCTGAGGCGAGCAGCAACTGCGTGCGTGGGGGGAAGGGGGAGGGCGGAGAAGTGTGCGCGCGGACACATGTGTGATAGCGCAGCATGACCCGGCGCGGGGCTACGAGCACGAGACCCGTGCTCAAACCGTGCCTCCTCTAGACCAGGTCTAAACCAGGATTAAACCACCGCGTGCGGGTCTATTTCCTGGTTTCGTGCTAGCTCTGCCGGTGTACCTCACGAGTCACGGCTGAGGCGAGCAGCGAGGAGGGGAGGGGATGTGCCTCCCCTCGGACCGCACGCAGTCTGAGCGCATGAACGAACGCATGCAAGAGCCATGGTGGTTTAATCCTGGTTTAGACCTGGTCTAGAGGAGGCACGGTTTGAGCATGGGTCTCGCGCTCGCAGCCCTATCACACATGTGTCCGCGGGCACACTTCTCCGCCCTCCCCCTTCCCCCCATGCTTCACTTTTAATACATTTTGTTGAAAATCTATGAAAGTTTGAGTGTTTAAACGAGAGACAAATGTGAGAAAAGTTTAAATCCAGTCTGAGAAAAGCGTATAATGTGTGTGGCTAAGCGCGCATCTGAGCGCGCATTATTTGAATTTTTGAGATTTCGCGTTTCGTAACTTGAATTTTCTTTCGTATCTAGAGACCAAAATTTGACATGAAGGCGTTTCGTAACTTGGAATTTTCGTTTGTTGGGTCTTTCGTAAGGTGAGGTACCACTGTGTGTATGTATGTATGTATGTGTCATACATATATACATACATACATACACACAGTGGTACCTCACCTTACGAAAGACCCTACATACGAAAAATCCAAGTTACGAAACGCCTTCATGTCAAATTTTGGTCTCTAGATACGAAATAAAATTCAAGTTACGAAACGCGAAATCTAAAAAATTCAATTAATGCGCGCTCAGATGCACGCCCCGAAACGTAAATACACTTTATCAACACACAGGGGGTTAGGTTCCAGAGGTGGCTCGCGGTGGGAGAGGTCCACGAGGTAGGACAACTTTGTATTTTGCAATTGTTCTACATGTTTTAGGGTTGTAAATGCCTCACCACACACATTCTACGCTTTTCTCAGACTGGAGTTGGGCTTTTCTCGCATTTCTCTCTCGTCTGAACACTCGAACTTTCATAGATTTTCAATGGAATGTGTTGATAGTGAAGCGTGGGGGGGGGGCACGGCTCAATATAGCGCCGAACGCGCGAGGGGAGCGGAGACACAGGATTACTATCAACAACACATCATCAGTATTGTAAAACTCAGCTGTCTCACGACGGTCTAAACCCAACTCACGTTCCCTATTAGTGCGTGCACAATCCAACGGTTGGTGAATTCTGCTTCACAATGATAGGAAGAGCAGACATCGAAGGATCAAAAAGCGACGTCGACACGACGCGGGATGGAGCCGCGGCGCCCGGGCCGTGCCTCCCCCTCGGGGCCGCAGGCCCGCGCCGAGCACGGGGTGATTTAATCCTGGTCTGGTCCCGGATTGGTCCGGGTCTGAACCTGATCCGGTCCTGGTTTAGAGCTGGTCTAGACCTGGTTTAGTTCTGGTCTAGACCTGGTTTAGTTCTGGTCTAGACCTGGTTTAGTTCTGGTCTAGACCTGGAAGTCACATAGAACCAGAGCCCGCCCCGAGCGAGACAGAGCACCTTTCTCGGCCTGTTAGCTCACAGTGTCAGCCCCCCGGCTCTGGAAGTCACATAGAACCAGAGCCTGCCCCGCCCCGCTCTTATTCCCGCTGAAAGAGCGTCTTTCTCAGCCTCTTAGCTCTAGCGCGGAACGTGCAAGGAGCGCGGAGACACGAGCAACGCGCTCCTCCAACGGCACTGCCATGTCCCGGGATAATCCTGGTTTAGTCCAGGTCCAGTCCAGGTTTAGACCTGGTTTATTGCAATCAGGACGCAGAACAGAAATGTTACACTATAAAAAAAAAGTTACACTATAAAAAAAAAAAAACCCTTGGAACGGATCAGGCCTTTTCCATTGAAATAGCTACTCAACTTACGAAAAATTCACGTTACGAAACCACTTCTGGAAGGAATTAATTCCGTAAGGTGAGGTACCACTGTGTGTGTATGTATGCATGCATGCATGCATGCAAATATTATATATTTATATATATTATATATAAATATAATATAATATATATATATATATATATATATATATATATATATATATATATATATATATATATATGCATTTTCTGTTTAATACACCTGGGGCTCAGGGTGGAGCAGGGGGTGGGTGTTAAGGGTAAAATGTATGAAAATTTTGTACACATGTATATTGTTTGCTTTATTGTCTACTCTTTCACCCATAAATACTAAAAATCTAATAAAACATTGATCACAATAAAAGAAAATGAAAACTATTGTGCTTAAAAATAGAACTAAATAAATCTGTAAATCTCTCACGGAGGACCATAAAAGTGCATGACAGGTTTTCATGTTTTTCTAATTCTGACTCTGTGGGATAGTACCTGTGGGAAATATTTACATGAGTTAAGGGGCAGGTTGTGGGAATAAAGTTAAGAAAAGTACAAAAATACAAGAAGTAGTGCCAGGTTCTAAAACAGAATGCCTCTGCCATCAAAAGAAAAATCCCATGCAAAATGCAGAAATAAAGATGTAATAATTAATTTATATTTATATATCTAATCTTAACTATTGTGTGATTAATTACAATTGGTTACGACTGTGGCCCTTTTTCACAACATGGATGCTAGGTGACCGTCATTACCTTGGACAACCATAGCCATATCAAGTTGCGAAAGCCTGATTTCATAAGCGTCAAATGGCACAGTGGCACTTTAGTCAAATCTTTAGTAAAATATTTGTATTTTATTTTTTTATCCTTTATTATTACAAGGTACATATTTTGACATCACAGTAAAATCTTTAATGTTAATTATGTTTTAGTGAAATGCATAATCTACCCTGTCATATGGCTTTAATATTTTGGCAATATGTAGTTGAAGCAAAATGGATTCTGCATGGACTGACCTATTGCAGTTGGACAGCTGGTTCCACCACAGTGAAGAGACAGACACGAACACATCTCTCCTGCTTCTCTCTGTACAGAACTTCTCACTACTCACTGTAATCTGCTCAAACCACTGCTTTTCCACTCCTCACACAGCCTCACCCCATGTCTCATGCTCGTCAGTAATCTGCAAAGAAATATCTCACGACTCTGCAGTAACAGTGGGGCTCACCTCGTGTGGGACTTCCTGGAGACGGTCCAGGGCTCGTATGTGATCCAGAGTGTCTATGGAGGGAGACAGGCCGCCATGGAGACAGAAGATCTGAGGAGACACACAGAGTTTAAGTGATTGAAACTAACCCACAGTCCATATACCACACTGATGTAGCACACTTAAAAGGGGCTTGTTGAATGATAGTGACTGATTACTTGCACATCAAAATCTGATTGTTAGCTGATTTCTGGACCTGCAAGATTATTGAAATGACATGGAAACTGCGAAATATGATGTAATGAGAGACCATTATCAGAAATAAATCTGATGATTTTTATGTCATCACATTTTTATTGTACAATTCCAAAACTGTATAATCAGAGTGAGTGTTCTTGTCACTGTAGCCAGCGTGTTTCAGGGATGAAAGTGGCCAGTAAATTTGTGAACTCTAGATGCTCTGAGATGCAATCTGGGGTCATTCCAGCCAATAAAAACTAAGATGTCAACCACCCATTTTTGGGGGAAAAATTCCCTTTCCCCCTCTTGATGATCCCACTTTGCACTACCTTCTCACAAAATGTAGGGCTTAATGATCTTCATGTGGGAAAAGGCTGACTCAAATAAGTTTTTATAAATCCATCTCCATTTTATCTGATAAATGTTAATTTAAAATAAGTCACGCAAACTGTACTGCACTTAAACACTCCAGTTTTTGGAGCCTCATCCACAGTTTGAGGACCCCTTGTTTGATTTTTTTTTTTTTACCCGTTTTTTCAACTTTCTACCTGGAGCCACATTCTCTTACTCATTTTGCATTGGTATTTACCAGCCTCTGCACATTTACCAAACACATGTCGTGAAAAAACAATGCATTTGTGCACTTTTATTAGGCAAAATTCAACCACATGTCGTGGTAGGCCAGCTCTGTGCTGTAGACCTGCTCTGTGCCAACACTGTAACATAAATTTAGATTAGTTTTTGCTTTGCACTTAGTCTTGCACTTCTAATGACACGGTAATATGGG
Source organism: Paratrypauchen microcephalus (assembly GCA_036785185.1). Classification (NCBI taxonomy): domain Eukaryota; kingdom Metazoa; phylum Chordata; class Actinopteri; order Gobiiformes; family Gobiidae; genus Paratrypauchen; species Paratrypauchen microcephalus. Next base: position 1,050,328 of record JAVJIX010000223.1, on the reverse strand, counting down.
ACAAAATGCGTCCCTATTCAGCTCAATATGGAAAGCGTACTTTTGTTTCCAAATACGGGACAATTCAGATTCCGTTTTTCAAGGGACGGTTGGCAACCCCAAACACAACTATACATATATATATATATACACACCCAAATTTTTTCTCTACGGATTTGCACTAATATAAAAAAATGACCCAGGCGGCTGACAAAAAAGCGGAAATCCGCCAAAACCTGAAGGCTTTCATCCCTGGTGTTTACATGTGATAATGATCCACTTATTAAAAGCGAACTGCCCAACCCAAAGCTTTGCTTCATTTGGTTCACCTGCACACCATGCAAACTCATCTGAAAACACAGAATCTGAACCGGGGCCCCTCTTGTATGAGGCAGAGCGCTAACTCTCTGTTCATGTACCTGTGTGTCGACGAGTGCGGTGAGGGGCAGGTAGTCAAACAGGTCTGTGAAGTACTTCCAGACATTGGCGTTGCCATATTTGCGCAGGCACTCGTCGTAGAAGCCGTAGACCTGTGTAATCTGCCTGGACTCGTGGTTCCCCCGAAGGATGGTGATCCGCTCCTGGAAGCGCACCTGCACACGCACAAACGCATAAAAAGCTCATTACAGGTCACGTACACACAAATACATCAGTGACGTACAATATAAACACAATGGAACTCTGAGCAATGGTCACAGGTTTGGACAGTGGACACCTCATTCAGTTCGACGACGGCAACTGTGTGATTCACACCAAGCATCGCAGCTATAGGGGTTTGGTCAAACATCAACGGGTCTTTAAATGTATTGTTAGATGAGATATAGTCTACAGCTATACAGTACATGGCGCTTTAAAAAAAAAAAAAGACACTTTTGCTTCCATTTGAGGACATGACCACATTCTACTGTCGGAAAAGCGGTCCAATGACAAGAATGTATGAAGTGGATCAGGGATATTGCATTATTTCCAGTCCCAATGGCAATCTATGTATACTTGAAGAGGCAGCAGCCCTCCTGCTTTCAGCCAATAGTGGTTAAGCAAGAGCAGATGGGAGAGTGAGTGTCTGAACTATGACTCAGCCTTTTCTCAGGACTCACTGTTTTCACTCAAACTACTCTATCCTGTAAATAAACAGGATTCAACAGTACAATCTGGGATTTTAACCACAAACAGCAAACATTTAAGCAAAGAAGGTGTGTGTCTGTGTTTCTCTGTGTCTCTCTGCCCTCATCTCTTACCTACCTCTCTCACTCTCTACCACCTCCACCTCTCCCTCCTGGCTCTCTTGCTCCCCCCTTTTTCCCTTTCTCCTGCCTAGCAGCCCCTCCATCACTCCCTTCTGCCTCTCTACCTCCCCCTCTCCAGCCTCTGGGTCTCACCTTTAGTGTGACGAGCAGCGTGACAGTCTCCACAGAGTAGTACCCTCGGTCCACGTAGTCGCCCATGAACAGGTAGTTGGTGTCCGGAGACTTGCCCCCGATTTTGAACAGCTCCATCAGGTCGTGGAACTGTCCGTGCACGTCGCCACACACTGTCACCGGGCAACGCACCTTTAAAAACAAACCAGCCACAGGTATTATCAACCACCAAATCACAGCTTTTTCAGTTCCAATACAATCCCAATACAGCTTTAAGTACCAGCCGATACTAATATCAACAGATACCAGTGCAGAAACTACAAACAGCATTTATTTCCTTTAAAGATCCCATGACATGGTACTTCTTGATGCTTTTATATATGGTGCCTTAACGGTTCCCTAATACTGTAAATGAATCCTGCTCCAAAATCAAGACTCAGTGCATGAGAAAGACACATGTACACAGTCAGTCAGAAAATATCTCTCTGAACAACTCATTCTGGGCGTTGTTGCTTGAATGCAAATGAGAAGGACAGAGATAGGTTAGAGGAGCGGGTGGGGGTGGGGGGGGCAATTGTGCCGCTGGTTCCTGGATTAGCGGTGCGCTCTGCGCTGTCTCCCAATTCCGCATTTTAAGCACGGAGGAAGAAAGGAGAGGCGTTTCAATGAAAAAAACACATTTTCACAGAAAATAAAATTAAACCACTGCTGTTTCAGAGGCCTAAACAGGGTAGGGGAGCTCAAACTACCTGCCTAAAGCAAACTATGACTATGACTATGACATTAACGTTCAAAAACCTCAGAAAAAGTGAAAATTTCATGCCATGGGACCTTTAAACTAAAATAAAGTAACAAAAATGATCCAAGTATGTTTTGGAGCAGTTATTTATTCCTCAAGTAGCAACAACACTTTTATACTAATTAAAGTTCAAACATTGAGACTTTCTGGGCCAACTAGACCAGTAGTTGTAGTAGTAGTTTACCTGGCCAGCCAAATTATATCTCTCTGTATTTGCTACAGCGCGATACCATTTGGACACCCTCCCTCCACTCTCGCTCCCCCGGTTAAAAACGGACTCCGCGATTCTGATTCGTTCAAAGATGGTGATGTCACTGCACCCGCCTTTGCCCGCAACGTCACTCTTAGGCAGCGGATGTTCCTCCTCAGTCTTGAATCAAGATGGCGCAATCTCTGATTGGTTCACTTAGCTGTCTGTCTACGCGCAACCGCAGCGCATTCTGGAGCAAGCGTTACCAGACTCACCCGCTGGTACAGCGATGAGTCATGGATTCTTCCAGGCAAAGTAGTAGTAGTAGTAATAGACAAATTTTTAGGCCAACCACAACTGAACCAATATATACTGAACCAATATTTGGAAGCCGATCCAGCTAATCTTTCAGTATCAGCACTGATATCCAATATCAGTAGCAGAATGGTGCTACCCTGAAGGTTCAACCTTGTGAGTGCAGTTTGGATCAGATACATTGAGATATGCAAAAATTTTAAAGGTCCCATGGCATGAAATTTTCACTTTCTGAGGTTTTTGAACGTTAATGTGAGCTCCCCTACCCTGTTTAGCCCCCCCCCCCATGGTTAAAAGTTGTGAAATGTCTAAACTGAGCATTTGCGATCCTTTTCTGCGTTGCAAAAAATCGGAGCTCAAACGGGCGAGTTTGAACAAGGCACCTTATTGACGTCAGATCGAAAAAAGAAATGCAAATGCAGTTCCACCCCCGTCTGTACTCAGCGTCTCTGTAAATCACGCCCAAAGAGTTTGGACTGCGAATGCGCTAGGCAATGCGAAATGTGTTTTTTTATTTGCCTGGAGGCACGTCCGAGTGTTTCTAGGCTCGGAAGTCCTTTATCTGAGCCTCTGGACCTTTGAACAGCAGTGGTTTAATTTTATTTTATGTGGAAATGTGTTTATTTTTCAATGGAACGCTTCAAATCTCTCCCCCCGTGCAAAACCAAAATGGAAATGGATCAGCTGTCAGCTCTGAGCGGAGAGTTTGGCCACACCCCCACCCTCTACTATTGGCCATCTTTTTTCTCCTCATTTGCATTCAAACAACAACGCCCAGAATAAAGAGTTTGAGAGAGATATTTATGACTCTCATCTTATCTCTGTTTCTCATGCACTGAGTGTTGATTTTGAAGAAGGATTCATTTACAGTATTAGGGAACCATTAAGGAGCCATATAAAAGCATCAAGAAGTACCATGTCATGGGATCTTTAAGATCTTTTGCTATGCCCTCTTTTTGGCCAACCATCAATCAGCAGGACATGTTTTAGCTGACTACAGGCCGAATTTGTATAGATTGACAAGATCTGAGCTGCTTAAGGTTGAATAAATATCTCATGACTCATTATACAAACAAGGGCCTCTTTCTACCATTTATATATTACAGTTCATGTTTTTATTATGTTGTACATTTAGAATCGTGAGTAGTCTGACTTTTTACCATTTTAAAAAAAATTGTGAGAAATGCTCTTAGTTCTCAGACAGACTGCAGGAAAAGGACTCCGGTCATGTGACTGTTTGCTCAAGTGAGAATCAGGTGTTTGGTGTCAAAACTTGGAACAAACAGCCTCACCAGCTGATTCTGATCACTAAAACGTCAGAGAGACCAGACAAAAAGAACTTTTCTAGTGCCTATGCAGTGTTAGTCATTGACCAAAATGATAAACTGTTAAAAACTCCTGGGCTGATGTGGTGATAAAAATTAAATTGTGATCTCATCCCAGTGATGATCTGCCACTTCAAAATCATGGGATTCTTATGCCAGTTTATCCTTTCATATTTCAGTCCTCTCTCAAATGTTAACACTACTGGAGTTGTTTACAATGTGCACTTTCGACATGTATTGCGAAACGCGTCAGAGAAATTGCAATTAATTTTTTTTTTGTCCTCAAAATGGTGCAGCCCTATTCCTAACGCTCAATACAAATAATTCAAAATACTGGAGCTGCACATAAACAGTGAGGAGCTCCTCAGCTGATTCACATCAAACTAAATGAAACAAACAGTGGGCAGACTTCCTCACAGCGATGGTCCGTCAGCTGAACGGGCTAAAAACAAACCACACATGACAAGAACATGAGCCACAGGTACGGCCAAGCTCAACTAGTGTGCTATTATCTCACAAGTGAAAGTCAACATTTAACAAACCTCAGCACAGATATGACAGCAAGAGGTATGAGGGATTATTGTGTTTTATTTGATTTAAAGTGCATATGTTAGACTACTCATTTAATTAAATAGATAGTTGATGTGATTATATTTAAGATTATGCTTTGTCTCCAGATTGTGCTATTCTTCTTTCCTATATTTTTGTAGCTTTTACATTTAAGTTTATAATTAAGTTTATTATTTAAGTTAAGTTTACAATTTTACTTCCTGGTTGAAGCAATGACATAGTTAGAGGCATTTCCATACCCGTTACCTAGCAACCCTAATGCTGTGGCTAGCGCTCATGCTTCACAGCAAGTTTGCATGCATGGTCTGGGTTTGATCCCCGGGTTGCCCGAGCCTTTCTGTGCGGAGTTTGCATGTTCTCCCCATGTCTGGGTGGGTTTCCTCCGGGCACTCCGGTTCCCCCATCAACCCAAAACATGCTACCATAGGTAAAATCCTCCAGCTTAGGTCCTGACCAAGCCGAAGCAAGAAGATCATGGAGATGGTCCCCAGGCGCAGTAATGTGCTGCCCACTGCTCCTAATAACAGGATGGGTTAAATGCAGAGAAGAATTTCTCCTGTGTGAGATCAATAAAGTCACTTCTTACCAGGGACATGTTTAGACTATTTATATGTTTCAGAAAATTGCATTCTGTGTACATCGTCCAATTTTGGATGAAATTTTTTGTGTTCATGACATAGGTAGAGGGATTCTGATTATAGCTCGGTGTACTTCCTGCATTTTTGTTCTTTAAAGGGACAGTGTGTAGGATTGATGGCGCATTGGTGGATGGTGGATATTGCAATTTCTGTCCTAACTACAGCAGACCTCGAGGGTCACCCGGGCGCGCCGTAACGCAGACAGCTCGGTGTACCCGGAGGTGGGTTCCGGCAGCCGCGCACGAACCGCGCGCACGTGTGAAGCGCACCCGGCGCTGTGCGCGGGTGGGGGGAATCGGGAACCGGACGGCGGTCTGAACCCGGGGTGCGGGCCCGCGCTGCAACAAAGCCCCAGCCGCGGTAGGTACTATGTTCTTCTTCTTTTCCTCTTAGATGAAAGTGCTTGCTCCTGCGATGTGCGGAGTAAGTGTGATTCAGCAACATGCTTGTCGTTGTTTATCCAAAGGCGTACTATCTCGTTGTGTGAAAACCACGAGCCCTTTGACAACTACTGTATAAAGAAAAGGCGAAGGCGGAGCCCAAATGTCCTTCTGTGGCTCTCATAATCAAAATGGCTGCCTGTATATGGGGAAGATCCCCCTTTTATGCGACTATATCCAAGTCAAACAGAATACTTTGATTTCATGATGGAAGTGAAAAGGCTTGGAAAACACTATTTTTGAATGGGTATCTTCAATTTTGGTAATTATCGGGTAAAAATCTTACACACTGTCCCTTTAATTTTATTCCACAAACTGTCAATGAACTGATGTAAAACTATCGGAAATATTTAGCACTGGTACCATCCCATTTGCACCAAACCAAACATGAAAAACTCATTCACTCATAAACATCAGTGGATGAGGTACTCAATCTTGTAACTTGAGTACAAAAAATATTCAAGTAAAAGTATCACATGAAAAAAATTAAGTACCTTTTTAAAATGGAGTTAAAGCATCAAATGTAGAGATGGAAAGAATTGTGCTGACTTTTAAGAGATTTAGGTGATTTCTTTATTTTTCTAGCAGTTTTTGAAGATTTGTATTTTGTGCATTTTCAGTTTGAAAATGTAGGAGTAAAATTACAGATACATGCTCTCAAAGTAAAGAAACTTGAGTTTTTGTTTGATTAATACAACACATCAGCCCTGGTGAGATTTAGTGCTATACTTACTGTTGTGTTCAGTCATTAAATAATCAGTAATTGCCAAGTTTTGTGCAATGAGGCTTCAAATTTGAAACAACAGTAACTGATTCTATTGCTAGCTTTTTGATATTAGAGTTGTTAAATAAAATGAACAGTTTCCACCATTTTTTGATTGGTGGATTTTTGTTGAGGTCATAACCACGTGACCACAGTATTTGTAAAAGTTGCATATTATATAGTTGTTTCTGTATCACTCACCTCCTGAACGTTGGACTCATTAGTCAGAATCTCTTTAGCCTGAAACCAGAACAGAAGAAAAGGTAATTTCAGAGGGACAACATTCATTTATTATTAATCTTCTTTCTGCTTCCTTTCATTCAATATTTTATATTGCTATCACACTAATGAATAACAAATACAGTTGAATATATAAATCTTGTTTACTTTCCAACTACTCTCCATGCTTTTAAATCAATGCAATAGATCAAAAGTGGTTAACCAACTCTTTGACACATGATATATCATGCTGACCAGCGATATTCAATAAACTATAGATTCTGAAATAAAATAATGTATAACTTATAACTCAGACTCGAAATAATCACTTTAGATGACGCGGGCCGTGATTGGGCCTTCATCCATGCTGTCATGCACAGTGAATGAACAGTGTGCACAGCAGTGTTCCTGACACGATGGTAAAGATAAAACATTATTACCACAGGGAACAGAACATGTGTGGAACCGCAGCGGCCGTGGCACTTTGAGTGTGATATGACCTCAAGAGTCAGGACTGCTTAGAACGGCACGGATCGATGCAAGGTGTTTCTTTATGAACGCTATTTCGAAACATCACACACAAATAAATTATGAATCTATCAACAATCAAAGCAAACATGTGAGATGGGTCGTGTTTGAACGAGAGATAGTAGTGAAAAGAGGTGAGGCTGCAGCGCCATTTATAGAAATAGGCTGCGTCTCTCCAGTTGAAAGGGATGCGGCGGAAGGCCCCGGCGGACACACGGGCCAATTCAACTCCGAAAACCGACAAAAACCGCATACATCTCCAAATGCTGTATGCATATAGCGAGTGTCATGGCACATTTCGACAATCGGGTTTGTTTCTGAGGCAATCGCCGCAGGATGACGGACCGAACCCGCTGCGTTGATTAGAGCGAGCCTCCCGGTCAGGCCGCGCACGGAGCGGTTAGAGGTGAAAATGGAACATTTGAATCAATCATACTGAGCTTACCTTCTCACAGAGCGTCCGGACCTGGTTTTCCGACAGCTGCTTGCACTCGTTTAGCTGTTCGATCCATTGATCTAGTTCTTTTGTGAACGTTTTGTCGTCCATTGCGCCGAAAAAAAGCTCCCGAAAAAACACACTACTAGTTAGCCTTTTAGCTTTAGCTTTTAGCTCGGCGTATTGTTAGCCCGATCTAGTCCAGCCAAATCGGTAGAAAATTCACCGCTGATGTTTTAAAAATACCGTGTCGTTCCTTCAGCTCCTGTCATGATAAGGTACCCTGGCTCAAGTACCGACGATCGGAGTCTGGGGATAGGGGGAAAAGGTCGAGAGAAACCGTGAGAGGAGCGGCGGAGGCGGCGGAGACAGAGCGTTAGCAGTGATGCTAAAAGAGTGAGCTACAATAACATCCGGGCATTTCAGTGGAGAGAGGGGCACAGCGGCGGAGACAGGCGGGGACAAGAGGGACAGGCAGGACTGTGGCCGGCTGATGTCACGGGCTCACTGCGCATCAGGAGTCTAGTATCATTAAATAGAAATGTATGGGAAAAGTACAAGAGCCCTTTGACAGCAGAGGGCGCACGGACTGAGAGAAGCAGATTCAATTTGACCTACCTGCCTGAATACAGAATTGCTTTGGTATAGGCCTGTATGAATAATAAATGTGAATAATGTTCATCATCATATGATGAAAGACTGACTTCTCAAGCACCATGCCTAGTAACTTTTATTTACCAGTATCTACCCCTATATTAATCAGTAGACTGAGTTTGAAGAAAACTCTTGTTTTAATAGTTAGGCCTAATTTGAGATGACACAACTTCAGTATAGTGCTGTCCCGGGACCCACCAGATGCCACTTTTGTCAGTTAACATTTTTTTCCACTAGATTTTAATGGTACATTTAAATGTTATATGGGCCCCACTCATATATTTTTTCCTCATTTTGCTTTCCATTAGTGGGTAAGGGTGCTCTGAATATCAGACAAAACCAGTCAAATTATTCAAATCTGATTTAATGATGCAGCGATGTAGTAGTCTAATATCCCATTTCTGTGGTCACAAACAGAATGAGGGCTAATTTCAGGGGATCTCCACGTCACGTGGATGCAACCGGGCTTAAATAAAGATCAACACCCTGATTATTTCTATTTGTTGGTTTACTAAATAAATGAATCAAAATAAGATGTATTGATGGATCTATGATAAAATCTAACATTTTAATAGATTACTTTTGTGAGTACCACACTTTGTGTTTAAAGGTCACAAACACTAACAGGAGGTATGATGGGGGTCAGTTGAAACCACAGCCAAATTTAACAGTAAGGACACAAAACAGATCATCTCTTTGCCTTCTTCCTCACCTATATGAGCCGCTAAAAAAAAAAAAAAAAAAGTGCATGAAATTACATTAAAACTGGTCATGACCATGAAGAAAATCAAATTTATTTTATTTATCTCTTGCGCAAAAAACAATGTTCAACTCAAATGTTCACTATGACTTTCTCAGTTTCATTGTTGGTTTAAAAAAAAAAAAAAAAAAAGGCTGCTGATAAGAATGTGAACGCATCATGGAGGGCTCTGGGGTTCATTTCTTCTTCTTCTTGCTCTTCTTGCCTCCGTCTCCAGGCTGCAAGCTGCTGTCCGCTCCACTGCTCTTCTGTGTGCGCGTCTTCAACTTTGGGATCATCTCTGCCACATAAAACATCACATCTTTGCCTGAAACAGAAGGAAAGTCATAGAATTAGTCATGCATGTTAGTAATGTACAGTACCATCTGTAAAAAGGAAAAGTATGAAGCTCCTGGGCATGTAAAACATGAAGGTAACATTCTGACATGATATGACAGAAATTTACTGCAAAGTACACAGCATTAATGAGGCAGACTTTACTGAATCCTGTAGGGAAATTTAAGTCCTCTTCATTTGACCCATCCTTCAATAACGCTGGGCATAACAGTCTTTCAACAGGGAGCAACCACAGTACAGGGCACAGGGACCCTTTTTCCAGATCTTGTGCTAGGCTTGGGACTGATTACTCCAATTATGTAGTAGTTGTAGTAAAAAATAGTAGAATTATGTGAGCGGAAACCCTCTTCATTATGTATCTGATTGAAAGTGCAGCAGTAGTAAAAGTACTTTACAACAGTACTCACGTGAGCTGAACTTGTCATTGCACAGTTCTCCATTGGCCTGTTTGAGCTGCACTCGGACCCTCCCTCTGAACTGCACGTCTCTGTTCCACTCTCGAGGATGCATTTTATTCTGAAACGCACACCCTCTCATTAAAGACTTTCAAATGTGGCTTACTGCACTCCAAACTCTAGTGCTGTAACAACAGTGATGATGTTACAGCACTAGACTGCTCTAGCTCCTTTCATCTAAAACATTGGTTCTCAGCTTTGGGGCTGTAGCGTCCCTCCGTCCACATGAGCAGCCAGGCAAAAAGCATATCCATTCAATCTAAAACAGTTCATTTATATATTGTCCTTTCCTTTCCCAGTGCCTTGGCACAAGTTGAGTGTGCTTATTGTTGGGAGTGGAACCTCCTCCCAGAAGTTATTTATAAAGTGTGCATGCATACAACAATGTTATTTATACATGGCTTTCCACACAATGTTAAGGATCTACAGCTTGACAAAGAAATGTCTACAAACTCAAATTTAAATAAGAACCCAGGACTGTACAACCGTTTGAGAACCAATTTGTTTGTCCAGATGACGTTATTCTTCTGAGTAGTGTGCTAGGAGTGTTTATGATTACTAGTGATGGGTCCGGCAACACCGATGCATCAGCGCATGCGTCGAGCTCATAAAGCAAAACCCTGAGTCGGTGCGCGCATCGGTTTCTTAAAGTCACGTGACCGACACAGGAACTATGTCGAACTGACACTGACGCACCAGACTGTTTATAAGGAAGCGCATCTGTCAACGGGATGCATCTGCTAAAAGAATCTCATCTTTTGCAGTTCATCATCAAATCCATCAAGAACTATGGAGCAGTCTCAAGCTGCCGTTCTTGTCGTTCTTCCACGTTCTTGTCTCCTGTGATGTGACATTTTATTAGATATTACTTATTTTTCCATTTTATTTTGAATGTACATATACACTTATTATTTTTATAATTATGTCTCATCTGACACCGGTTTATTGCTCTTTTTTGCTATTCCATCTATTTTTTGTTACCCTGTTATTAGGGATGTCAACAATTAATCGATTAACGATTAATTGTCGATTAAGCCGTTGGTCGAACAAAATGCATCAATTGTAATTAATCGCGGACACACGCACCCGCGTGGTTACGAAACAAGGCAACCGCGCTGCGCCAAGCTCGACTCACAGCCGGCCGCAGGCGCCAACGGCACTGCTCAGCAGCCCCAGGTGTACGCGCAAGGCGAGATCAAACCGCGGCACCCGGAATGCGCCCGGACGTGCCGCTGCTGGTTTCGTGCGGCTGGTTTGTGGCTCGGGGCCAGCCGCACGAAACCAGCAGCGGCACGTAGTGGTTTAATCCTGGTTTAGTCCAGGTCTAGACCTGGTCGAGTCCTGGTTTAGTCCAGGTCCAGTCCAGGTTTAGACCTGGTCAAGACCTGGTTTAGTTCTGGTCTAGACCTGGTTACGTTTAGTCGTTTAGACGTTTAGTCCTGGTCTAGTCTCTTAGCCAATCAGGACAGAACACAATGTTACACTATAAAAAAATGTTACACTAAAAAAAAAAATTTGGAAAAAAAAAAAAATCTGCGAACCGCGATAGAGTGAGGGATTACTGTATTTTTGTGATAAAAGGAGAAATTCCATTTTTCAACTGGACAAAGTTTGTTTCGTCGAAAAATTTTCGCCGCTCATCCGAGAGGCTTCGTCAGCTCTGGTTCTAGTGCTGGTTAGACCCTGTTTATATCTAGCTGCAGGGAGGAGCTCCCTACACTGAAATAGCTCTGAAACTATCTCCACTAATCTGTCTCTTTTGTATTACGAATTCCTCTGGCGTATAGTATTAGCGTATCTATTCAGCCCTAGGAGGCGCTCACTACACTGAAATAGCTCTGAAACTATCTCAACTAATCTGTCTCTTTGTTTTTCAAATTTCTCTGGCGTCTAGTTTAGCCTCCCTATTCAAGCCTAACGACCCTCTCCACCCCTCTGCCCTGGCTTGTCTGCCCTAATGTTTCTTTGTCTGTTTTTGACTTGGTTTGAGAATCGAATTATAAATGGGAGACAAGTTATGTCTAACTCCCCCATTTCTGTTTAACGACAGATTCTCTTTTTTGACAAAAATTGCCTCTTTAACTCCCCTCTCAAACCAGTTCTTTTCCCTGGCTAAGATCTGAACCTCGTAATACAAAAGAGACAGATTAGTGGAGATAGTTTCAGAGCTATTTCAGTGTAGGGAGCTCCTCCCTGCAGCTAGATATAAACAGGGTCTAACCAGCACTAGAACCAGAGCTGACGAAGCCTCTCGGATGAGCGGCGAAACGTTTTCGACCAAACTTTGTCCAGTTGACAAATGGAATTTCTCCTTTTATCATGGATTCTACCTGGATGACTGAGGGACTCTTCACGCATTACTGTATTTTGTTATTCAGCATCAATACATTTGTCTGCTTTTTACTAAGGAATAATTAATTGAGGAATATACAATATAATAATACTATGATATATTTTTGACTCAGTGTTATGTATACTATAGCTTATATTCTTAAAGACCCTATTGAAACACTAAAATTCAGGTGAAAAACGCCGCTTATCAGTTAATCGATCGATAAGGTCAGTCAACTATCAATTAATGAATGAATCGATAATTTGCATCCCTACCTGTTGTTATTAAATTATGATGAGTGAGCTACTGTATCCAAATAATTTCCCTTGTGGATCAATGAAGTTTGTCTAAGTGTGGGATCATTTTGATCTCACATCGGAAAATAAGGTATTTTAAATTTCCTTGTTTCATCTTTTTCCTCTCAGAGTTTCCACTTGATCTGAATTCAAATTCCTTTTAAAGTGACTGTGCCGTGTGAGCGGGTGTTTTCTACAGCTGGAGAAGTTCTATCAAAAAGCATAACAGACTCAATTTCAAAACATTGGAAAAAACAATTTTTTAAAGCTAAAAATCTGTAAAAAAAAAAAAAAAAAAGGAGCATCCTCATTCACATACGTTATGATACAAGTTCACATTATTTATTGACTGTATCTAAAAATACCAAAGATATTTTAAATTTAAATGAAGATATGAAATAATACAATATAAAATACAATGACTGACAACTCGGTTGCCTGTAGGGATTCTTAAGGTCCAGCAGGTGCCAGTGTTCAGTGACACACTATCGACACAGTCTCAATTCGCAGTGTGCACAGTTCGGAGTGTGGTTTTAAGGACTCCTGAGTGCACATGCATGGGCGTCGGCGAAATGGGACAGGTCCTGCAACTACCAGACGCAGCCGCCGACTCCATTTTCTCCTGTAGAAGAAGTAGCGCGCGGTGCACGCTGGGATACATGACTGCGCAAAGTGTGCATGGATGAAAAGTTGGTTCACACCCCGATTTCCATGGAAAAGACTGCGGTTTTCAGGGTGCATTATAAGTGTGCATGGGACAAAAACGAAATGGGACAGCAGTTGTTGCGCCGGAAGTGACGTATGTCCCATTAAACCCACTCCGAACTGTGCACATTGCGAATTGAAACACGGCTAATGTGTCGAAACGCTTCATGACGCCTCATCAACTCATCACTAATGATTACAACCAATGAAGAGCATTTTATAACCATAAGCTCTTAAGCTCAGGACCACACCTCATGCATGCTCATTTTCCTTTGCACACTTCTGTCAAATTGTACTGCTACATATATTTTCATCCAAGTGAATTTTGATCTCTAATGACATAACCTCTCCATACCAAATGGCCATCTCACCTTGATCCAGAACACCTGCTGTCCGCCCAGTTTTGTACCATTATTTTGACTTGTTTTAGGGAATAAGCCTAGAGCCGATATCCTACTCAGAAGCCCCAAACTGGCCTTCAATAAGAGAAGAGAAGGGAACTTTATTGATCTCACACTGGAGAAATTCTTCTCTGCATTTTAACCCATCCTATATATATATATATACATATATTAGGAGCAGTGGGCAGCACACACATTAGGGCGCCCGGGGACCATCTCCATGATCAATACCATAATCGTCTATGATAAATTCATATTTGCACTGTACTGAGGTTGTGGTTCTTGTGAATCTCATCCCTCCACCTCCTTAAGAGATGTTCATTTTCCTTTTTGTATATATTGAATCAAATGACACATACTTACCTCTACATAAACATTGAGGCCAGCTGCTGTTAGCACATCTCTGATCTCCGTGCATGATGGATTTTCTACAGCCTGAAAGAATATTTTAAAAGAGTAGTAGTATTGAAGTAATTAGAGCTGGGCGGTATGACCAAAAATTGATATCACTGTATTTTTCAAAATTTTTACCGGTATCACGGTATTTGACGGGTTTTTTTTTTTTCATGCATGACGAGGTGTTAACCCCATTTCCTAATAATTTAGAGAATAATTACTGCAGAAAATTGGCCTTGGTAAAACATATCTGGGTCCCGAGCTTTACTCCTTGATTTAATGAAAAGATATAGTAGCACTGCGCAGTAAAAAGATAATCTTATTATTATTATTTTTGTTTGTTGTAATATATATTTTGTTGTAATATAATTTTGAGTTGATAAGGGGCAGATATAAGCTTATGCTACTTTCTGTTCCCTTTTCATTCATATTTGAGTTATAATTGTAACAGATGCAATTGTGTTGCATCTGTTATTTGTTTTAACGAATGAAATAAAGAAAAAGAAAGAAGCTCTTTTCTCAATAGGACTAAGTGGTTCCATGTCTAAATTGATAGTAATAGCGTTGGTAATATCGTTCCGTTTGCTTTTCTTGTCGTAGGCGGTCCCCGTAGCAAACGCGTCTTTGAGTGACGTCTGAGTCGCTACAACTTCAGCCCGACATTACAGAATGTGTTAGTTTGAGCGTCAGATTTTTTAAAGCCGAAGTACTTCAACACAACTGACACGGCTCATCTTTTCAGTATAAGTTCACCGTATAATGTTGTTCACCGCTCAACACACACTCAAGCCATGTTATAGATCCGTGTGGGTCATTTGCGTGGTGCGTGGTGTTAGCATTAGCGCTAGCAGTGTGTCTGGGCGCTGAGAGCGGCTCTGTGGACCTGTCCCAATTCCGTTGCGTTCCGCGGAGGCTAGTTCGAGGGCTACAGCTTTCGCAGCCTTCGGAGCCGCCAAAAAGCGGCTGAAAAAGCAGCGGAGGCTGCAGCCCTCGAATTGGGACACAGCCTACGCTTCCACTGCTCTCGTGCCACTGCAAAACAGTTCCCCGGCGCAACGTTCCGCCGCTCTGTGTTCCCGACGTTTTGTACGCACACACTCACCGGTATTGCAGTAAATGAAAAATTCATATCGTTAAAAAAAACACCGATATTCAGTATGCACCGGTATACCGCCCAGCCCTAGCTAGTAATAATAGTAATGTCATTACAAAATCAATTACTATTTTTAGAAGCAGCTCAGAATCAGAAAGGTTTTAATGCCATATGTTTGAACAAGTTCACAACATTAGGAAATTGCTGCGGTGCTTGGAGCAGAATGTAAACCAACACTTAACATGCAATAAATAAAATAGAATAAAATAGAAATAGAAAACTTAAATCTAACAAATTTGAAGCTGAAATATAAAGTAACAAAGGAATACAGATCATAGAAGCAGACAGTAATGGTATATTCGCCCATATGATATAATGTACAGGGGGTCCTCGGGTTACGACGGTCTCGGGTTACGACGTTTCGTGGTTACGAACGCGCCCCCATTAAAAAAAATATGTATATATTACGCGTCATTCCGTCTTACGCGGTTTAGCGTGGTAAGAGATGTAAACAAACGCGAACGGCGCGCGGCGCACGGCGGAAGAATACGCTCTGTTGTGGTTGTAGGGAGAAGAAGACAGCCTCGTGTGCGTGCCCAATGTGGGCGGAAGTACCTGATGTGAGCTCTGATCTGCTCCTATGAAAGCGGCAGTGATAACCAAGCAGCGTAGTGGTCTAATTATTGAGATGGAAAGGTTATTGGTGCTTTGGTTGGAAGATCAAAGGCAAAATCCGGCTTACGACGAAATTCGGGTTACGACGCGTGTTAAGAACGGATCAACGTCGTAACCCGAGGACCCCCTGTATATACAAACATTTCAAACTGACCTTCTCTGTGGGAATCCTCCGTCCCTCAGCTAAAGTCTTTTTACTGTTGATAAAAATTGGGTACAAACAGATAAACCTGGAACACACAGATTCAAGAGATATTAAGATATATTAGAATATTAAAAGTAAGGCATGTAAATAATTGTAACAAAGCCTGTATAAAATATAGCTGCAAGCAGCAATGTGGGGGCCAAGCACCGTTTGACAGGGTCTAACAAGGTCTGACAGGATCTAACAGAGTCTGACAGGGTCAGGGTCTAACCCTGTCAGAACAGACACATCAAAGACAGATCAAAGGTTGCTAGGTGCGTTGCTAGGCAATTGACAAATTTCTGCAAATTTGACCTGCGGGTGCCACTAGACGGTTGGGGCTGGGGACCTATAAATTGCTGTGGGTAATGAGGAGACTGGCTGGAATGTGCATGCCAAATTTCACAACTTTTTACCAGACGGTTCTAGGGGCTGCCATAGACTCCCATATCAGGAGAATAATAATAATCCTGAGACCAGAACATCAAAGGAAAGATCAAAGGGTTACTAGGCAACTTGCCTAGGCAACGGAAAGCAATTCCTATAGGGTGCCTAGCACCTTCGGTGCTTTGCCCCCTAATAATTCTGAGACCAGAACTTCAAAGGAAAGATCAAAGGGTTACTAGGCAACTTGCCTAGGTAACGGAAAGCAATTCCTATAGGGTGCCCAGCACCTTCGGTGCTTGTCCCCCTAATTATATCAAGTAAGACTATATTTATGTCATAGGGCGCATCTTATTTTTATTTCCTCGCTTCCATCTCCTTGATTCCTCTCCTTGTTCCTCTTTTCAAATACGCCATACAAATACGCCCATAGTGTCCAAGAAGGGTGGGTTGCTGCTGTACTACCAGTACTGCTCTACAGATCACAGAGAAAAAGTAGCATATTGGATAGTAGAGTCCAATGCAGTTATCATTATTCACCAATCTAACTTTTTACAGTATTTACTTTTATTCATTCATTCTGCCTTCTGTCTTCCATTTTCTGGGTCGCGGGGGCAGCGGTCCAAGCAGATCTGCTGCCCAGAACACAATGCACCAGCCCCCATGAATCCTCCCACAGGTGGTGGGTCCACAGGATGGCTCACGTCACAACAGGCCTTGATGTATCTTCTGCCATGGGGCTACCAGTGTCCGCAGACACTGGGGGCAAGGTGGGGTTAAATGCCTTGCCCAAGGACACAACGGCAGCGCTCATCTGTGGGAGCTGGGATCACACGCGGTCAACCCGTCAAGGGTATTTTCTCAATTATTTTGGCTGCCGTTTATGTTACACATCAGTCTAAAGTCAGTCTTATTTTACATGTTGTATTTTGCTACAACATTTAAACAGTTAGATTAACAACCACCCTTTAAAATATTAAGTGTAAATAAGAATGAATGCTTTAGCTTCCATCCTTTCAGATTAGCTGGTAATGTTAGTTATACAAATATAGACGTTTTTGCACTGTAGACCGTCCCACAGCTTACCTTTTTGGTGCTGTTTAACATTAATCTTTGACTGATTGTTCTAAAATAAATGTATGAAGGCAGAATCACATCCCGTAATGTAACCCACAATTCTAAAATGATAAGCGGTTTTCCCCCTTATTTTTCACTATCTGAACGCTTCCCCCACAGAAGCTTGGCATGAGCACATTAGCCATGCCAACTGTTTTTTAATGGTTTCTCCTGATTTTTTTACTCACCGTTCTTTGTCGGCGGGGTTTTGTGTGAGGTGGGCCATGGTACCTGGGTATTTCAGCTCCAAACATCGGATTACATCGGAGACATAAGTGGAACGAGGGAAATAAACCCGTAAAAGTTGCACCAAAAACGCTCTTCTCTGCACGATCTGGAGCCGAGCCTGGAGGATGAGCTGGACTTCCGGTGGAGTTATCCTGCGAGAAATTGCACAGCGCCACCTGCAGATGAAGCGAGAGAGTAGCGGACAAGCGAAATTAAATATTAAAACAAAACAAAAACAAAAAGATATAAAATTGTCAGTGAGTAAAAGTGGATATGATAAGACATTGTTGCGGTGATTACGGAATTTGGTATAGTTTATCATTAAAAAAAAAACTAAACATAAAAGCTAGGCCAAAAAAAAAAAAAAAACAGCCAGTGAATAATAGCAAATGGCAAACAATGAATATATTGACAATTGTTTAATAATAATAATAATAATAATAATAATAATAATAATAATAATAATAATAATAATAATAATAATAATAATAATAATAATAATAATAATAATAATAAATTATATTTATAAATAAATCATTACTAAATAAATTGTAGAACAAACTCCTTGAGCAGTACAGGTTCATTCTAGGGTTATAACAAGCATGGTAAGAAACTGTTAGATAACTTAAATATTTTTATTTTAATGAATTTTCCACAATTATCATTATTATCAGCGGCGGAACGAAAATTTAGTTTCCTCTGTTTCTTGGGGAAGCTTTTTAAAAGAAACACATAATAAACCAGCCACAGCTCTTTTCGTTTTCTTTCTTCTTTTAGCATTTGTGAAAATCTGTTGTTCTGATATGTTTTTATAGTTCGGTAGCTGTTCTTTGGGAGATAACGTTACATGGATGGATTTAGACTCACTGAATGAATTCCCTTATTGACTGGATCTCGACGGATCACACTTTATCTAAACTCCAGGAATCTTGTAGCTACATGTGAGTGTAACAATGTAGTACTCAGTTCGATTTATTCTGTAACATTCACTGGAAAGACTTTTTAAAGAAATTGTACTTTTTAGAGTACCTTTCTAGCGGCATACTTTACTCAGGTAAATATTACTAATGGTAATTAGCAGAGGTGGGACAAAGTCATTGCTGGGCAAGTCCCAAGTAAGTCTAAGTCTTTTGCACTCAAGTCCGAGTGAAGTCCCGAGTCAAGAGTATCCAAGTGCCGAGTCAAGTCCGAAGTCAAAGCTCACAAGTCTCAAGTCGAGTCCAAAGTCCTAGCATGTTAGTTTCGAGTCATTTCGAGTCCCCTTTACAAAGAAATAAAAATTTCTACAAATCATATAATGTCTGCAAGATCTGTATTCATTTTACCTTTTTGTTGTGCAATTTGCCTTGGATGCGGTTGAATGAAAGCAACGTAAATCTACTGTGATTGGATGTTGTGCAAGCCGCGCGCACATGCTGTTTGCATACATTTTCGCAGATTCACAAGTACAACGAGTGCGGTCCTTATCAACATACTTTTAGAGTTTTTTTTTTCATTGGACGTAGCATGTCATCACAAGTCAAAAGGCCTAAGTCCAAGTGAAGTCACGAGTTATTGATATTGAAGTCCAAGTCGAGTTGCAAGTGTTTGTACATTTTGTCGAGTCGAGTCTAAAGTTATCAAATTCGTGACTCGAGTCTGACTCGAGTCGAAGTCACATAACTCGAGTCCACACCTCTGGTAGTAATATTTACCTGAGTAAAAGTTATACTTCCTCTTCCCACTGTGAGTAAGTCTAAGTGACTATCTGAAATGATTTGAACATTTGTGCTTCTTGCAGCTCCTTCACATATGATTTAGTTTGAATCATTTTTGTGTCTATCCTTTGAAGAAATACCAGATTTTGTGCCTTATTTGATGTTTTAACCCTGTGAGACCCAAGTGTTCATTTCCTGGATGAATTTTTTTAAAAACCTCTTTAACATGTTTTTCCTAAGCCTCTAATGCAGAAAATAATTTGTTTTATCTTTTTCTCTTTTTTGTGAGGAATCTGTGGAAATGTTGCAAAATTGCAACACTGGGCTTTAGTAGTTACCAATATTACAACTTCACATTTAATAAAAGCCAACTTTGTATTAGTTTTGCTCACTCCATAAAATCAAAACATATTTTAAAGTGATTTTTTAAACACAGAACAGCACTAAGTGAACATGATGTTTTGAACTTTTTTTTTTTTTTTACTCAAAACTTATATTTAATACAACAATAATGTATATGAACAAGAACATTAAATGATGTGCTGCAGGACTCTTCTCTTTATCATGTCACTCATCAAATATGAAACTGAAGAAAGCAGTTTTTGTCATCTCTGAAGCACAAGCAGACATCGCACTCCATGCAAGAGGTGGATGTGTATCCGCTCTTACCTGCACCGGCCTCTTTTTTCATCTTTATGAGGAAAGTGTCCAATGCTGTTCTTTCGGAGTGTTGTACACTATCTTTTTAGCATTTAGTGGTGATCTTTCCTCACTCTTTACGGCGTTAGTTTGAATGAGAGGCTGTACCTGGAACCGTCTCCTGTTCAGCACTTCTTTCACAGGGATCAAAAAGATCAAAGTCAGCCGTATTTGTCAATTCTGCCATACGTATTCAACAGTGAATGGAAATTTCGTTTTTCTTTGGCCAGGTAGTGCAAAAAGACAGTGTACAAAATACAATATAAAGTAGAAACAATACAAAAACTAAGACAAAAATCTAAAATCTAGAATCTAAAATCTGAAAGCAGTGCAACAGAATAAATAAATACCTATTTACAGATGTCCAAAAATGTGCAGTGTGCATCAAAAATGTGCAGTGGAAGATACAGCAGTGAGATGGTAATGTGCAATAGAATGTGCACAATGTGTGTTGAAAGTAAAGATAAAAATAAACGTGCAGCAGTAGGGGATCTGCAGGGTCTTGTAGTCGCGCTTGTATTGCAGCCAAGCATTTACAATTACCACGGCAATGATGAAGGTGTGCCAAAAGATGTACATGTACCACCGTTTGCACCTCATGTGCAACTTGTACTTGGCTGTGAAGGAATCCAGCAAGTCGATCCCACCCATGAATTTATTGTACATCTTCACAATTGATGGTCTTCTCACTTCAGTGAAGGACTTGGTGGATTTGTTCCACCATGCAACCTTGTCGACTGGGTTTGGGCCATCAAAAGTGGAGAGAAGTGTGACTGACCGGTTATGATACCACCTCACCGCACAGATGTTGTGTTCTTCCGACACTCTGAAGTCAAAGCTTCCTCTTCCTTGTTTTTTCAGCTCCTTCTCTTCTGCTAACCTGAGGCTTGGCACACGGCCATGACGAACAGTCCAAAAAAAAGTGTATGCCACACTAGAGCAGTTTAACAAGCAGAGGCACAGAGGTGAAAAAGTTCTCTGCATACACATTGTAGTTTTGCACTGTAGGTAGTGTTGATGTGAGCTTCATGACTGTAAGAGCCATTTTTGTGTGTTTTCTATGTGTGGCGGCCATGTTATGAGTTCTATGTGTGGCAGCCATGTTATGAGTTTTCCAAGTATCTGTTTTCTCATTGGATGTCGGTTCCGCTTTGATGTTGAAAACGCGTTCTGATTGGCTCGCTTTGATGTTCCTTATTCTTTGATCTTTTATCATTAATCCTGCTCAGTATATAATCAGAAAATACACGGCACAACACAGAAGGACAGAAGACACACCAGAAGACAGAAGACACACCACACCAAGATACATACACACACACAAGAAGAAAGCGATCACGCTACGTAGGTAGTGTGGATAAGAAGCCGTGGTCTGGTGGCCAGGAGGTTACCTCGAGCCGAGAGATGGTGGGGTATTAGGACGTCCTGGACCACAGAAGCTACACAGTCTTTTGACCGTCACGTAAGAACGTAACGTGGGATTTCACGTATCATCGAGGGTGGATTCCCGTCGGGAGCCAAGAAGCGAAGAAGTCCGGTCTCCCAGTGACAGGCGGGGATACGCACCACTATACGTCATGTAGCAAGGTCACGTGGGACGTCAAATAACAACCTAACGTGGGACGTCACGTGGCAGCCACAAGTAGTAAGTAAGACTGAGAGAAGAAGCGAAGAAGCACGGTCTCCCGAGTGACAGACGGGAATACACACCGCTACAAGGCACGTACGGACAGCAAAGAAGAACGTCAAGTAGCACCGTCGACATCGACACATAGGGTGATTCCTGTCGGGAGCCAAGAAGTATAAGAAAGCCCGGTCTCCCAGTGACAGCCAGGAACTCACCACTATACGACACGTAAGGACGTCAAGAAGGACGTCACAACACATACAGAGCCTTACAACACGCATAGGAAAACCACAAGTCTCAGAAATTCCTTCTTCCGTTTCCTTCTTTATTCCTTTTTTATCAACTCTGTATGACCTTCACTTTAGTAAAGATAGAAAAGACAAACTTTTGATTCAAGACTCTTTATTTGTGTTACGTGATGCGTCGGAAAGCAACTTCAAGAGAGGCCGAGGCTAGTGAGTCGGTTCGCCGCACTCACAATGACCGTATCTCCTGATATGCCAAGCTCAGACCTAGCAGGCTTACCCTGCACACTCCCTTGGTACTAACCTGTACCTCACTGTCCTCAAAGGAGTGGTCCGTGGCTTTAAGGTGGAGCTGTACGGCAGACTGAGGTCCACTCTGGCTCTCCCGTCTGTGTTGGTAGTACATCCTCTTGTGAACAGCCACTTCACAAAGGGATTCTCTGTGTAAAAGGTGGACCCTTTGTAACCCAGTGTTGCGTTTTTGCAACATTTACATAAATCACTCTAAATCATGTGTATTATACTTTTAAAAAAAATATATTTAACTTTTCTAACACTAAACATGTTATGAATGAAAGAAAAAAATATTATAGATTGTATACTTACTTTTAGATTGGTTAAAATTGATCCAGAAAAGAGAGCTGGGTGGTCAGTAGAAGGCAGCTGTGTCATTTGACTTTGGAATGTGATATTCCCTCCAATATTAAAAATTTCCCTCCAAAAATGTTGTTTGTTGTATTGCACATTAATAAAAGCATTTACCATTGTATCTGTGTTGAAAAGCATACAGAGTGAAATGCCAAATAATACCTTTAACACTGTTATTTCCAGGCCTTCTAGAAGGATGTCCTCTGATGAAGACACTCCACAGCCTCCCTCCTCCTCCTCCTCCTCCTCCTCCTTCTCCTTCTTCTCTTCCTCTTCCTCTCCTTCTGCAGACTCTTACTACATTGGGAGGAGGGAGGACATAGTGAGAGCAAGCAGAGTGACCAGACTGCTGAACAGCTGCAGAGATGTCCTCATTCTGCACCACCAGGGACAGCTCTACGCTATGGACATGCGCTGCTACCGTAAGCTCCGTCTGTCTGAATTTTTAGATAGTGTTGAGACTCTTAATAAACAGATGCACAGTAAACATGTTCAAATCAATTACAGCTTTTACTGAGAACAATGGTGGTTTATTCTTACTTCATAAACACTGGACATGATGGCCATGTTATTTATGTTACTTTGACTCTCATTTGGGTTGCCAGATTAAATGCTGAAATCCAGTTGGTTTAAACCTAAAATGCCTCTCTCTGATCTGAATGGTCACTACCTAAACTCCAGCACCTGCAGCCAATCCTGAATCAGTGCTAGTGCAGCCTCTGCAGCTCAGGGAGGGAATTCTGAAGGTTCTGAGCTTCACATGAGGCCTGTTCATAAATGAGACAAACTTGGATGTGTCCTCTATCTGCAGGTTAAAGGAAAATTGACGGTTTTTTTTTACAATCTGAGCCTTCTTTCGGCAATAAAACAAGTAGTTTTACTCACCCATAGCAGTTTGGTGTCAATTGGAGCAGTATCGCAGAACTTATGTTGAGCCGTTCTGTTCTACTAATGATCCCATATCCGTTAGCGTGAGTGCTCGGGGCATCTGCAAAGTCCAAAACGGCCTGAAACCCGATATCCAGCTATAGTTTCATTTGATGATGTCATCAGAGAGGACAGTGCACATGCGTGAACTCAGCTGTTTTGTAAACACGCCTAGTCCGAAAGAAGCTAACACCGCTCTGAACTTTACTTTTCTGTTGCGATATCGGGTTTCAGGCCGTTTTGGAATCCGCTAAAAGTCTACCCTGACAAGGGTAGACTTTTGAAAAGTGCTAACGTTTGTGTTATTTGGACACCGCAAAGTAATGCCCCGAGCACTCACGGTAACGGATACGGGATCATTAGTAGAACAGAACGGCTCAACATAAGTTCTGCGATACTGCTCCAATTGACACCAAACTGCTATGGGTAAGTAAAACTACTTGTTTTATTGCCGAAAGAAGGCTCAGATTGTAAAAAAAAACGTTACTTTTCCTTTAAGGCTCTGGGGACACAGTTTCAGTTGTGATTGTAGGACCTATTTTGAAGCTGTAAGAGCTCAGGCTACATACAGCTCCTTTAAATAAATAAAGCAACAAAATATGTATATAGTTACTGTATCCATCTTCCCCACAGATGCTGGTGGTGGGTTACAACATGGAGACATAGAGGTCAGCCTTGTGTGTGTTGTGTGTCTGTGTGTGTGCGCGCGCATGTCTTTATTTACTACCTCTTCCCTTTACACTCTCTCTTGTGCAGGAGTTCAATGGCAGGTTGTGTATTGTGTGTCCGTGGCATAAGTACAAGATCACCCTGGCTGAAGGAGAAGGCCTGTATCAAGCAGTGAAGGACCCCATGCTGAGGCCTCTGAGGACAGAGTGGCGCTCTAAAGGCGTGAAACAGCGTGTGCACCAGGTCACAGAGGTCAGAGGTCACGTCTATGTGACCCTGAACACATGCGCAGAGGATGTGGAATCTGACCGGTACCAGACCGACAAATACAGGACTACCTTCTGCAAAGATCACACAAGAAACAACATGTAATATATAGTGTGGATGTTTTGGACCTTTATAATAAAATGTATACCTTTTGTATTTTTTTTATTCTTACTTCATATTACTTTATTAGTCATTGTCAGAGGTAGGTAGAGTAATCAAAAACTGTACTCCAGTAAGAGGGGTGTTACTTCAAAATTATAATGCCCAAGTAAAGGTACTCAAGTAAGTAGTATTAAAAGAAATTACTCAAGTAAGAGTAAAAAGTATTTGGAAAACAACTATTCAAGTAAGAGTAATTGTAAAAGTAACAGTCTGGATACAACATCTGATTTATTTGAAGATGATTTAATTCCAAAGACAAAGTAAAATATTAAATAATGCACACAAGGACACAAACATGAGACAAACTATATCTGAAGGAGCTGCAAGAAACACAAATGTTCAAATCATTTCATATTATCACCATAAAGCCTTTGTCACTTGTAGAGTAAGAGGACTGTTGCTGTCTTGTCTGTTGCTGTCCTGTAGGATCACAAACCTCCACTGCTGAGCCCACACTAACCCCTCTGTGCACACTGTCAAATATATTACTCAAGTAGGTAAAAGTATGCAGTCCAAAAACTATTTTATCCTTTGGGTGGACAAAACACCGAGCTACAACCAAAGCAATGTGGTCTACTCCATTCAGTGTAGTGAAGACTGCAGTGAGCGCTACATTGGAGAAACAATACAGCCACTTCACAAGAGGATGTACCAACATCGACAGGCGTGCCAGAGTGGACCTTCATCTGCCGTGCATCTCCACCTAGAAGCCACGGGCCACTCCTTTGAGGACAGTGAGGTACAGATCTTGGCCAGAGAAAAGAACTGGTTTGAGAGGGGAGTTAATGAGGCTGTTTTTGAGAATCCTTCCTTGAATAGAAATGGAGGCCTCAGACTCAATTTGTCTCCCATCTATAACTCTATTCTCAAACCTAAATCAAAACAAAGAAAACAATAGGACTAGCCAGGTCAGGTCCAGAAGTGTGAAAACACCCATTATGGCCCTGAATGGTTCTGCGAACAAGCCCCCACACTCATGGCATATTCAATAATCCCACAACAGCTCATCACTAAACTAGACCACCTGGGGCTTCAGACCTCACTGTGTAATTGGCTGCTGGACTTCCTCAGCGAGAGGCCACAGGCAGTGCGGGTCGGCAGAAACACCTCAAGCTGCATTAGACTGAGCACAAGAGCCCCCCAGGGCTGTGTGCTCAGTCCGATGCTCTTCACTCTGCTGACCCACAACTGCTCACCAGCCTTCAGCACCAATCACATTGTGAAGTTTGCGGACGATACAACTGTGGAGGGGCTCATCTCGAATAACGATGAGACAAACTACAGGAGTGAGGTCAGCCTTCTGACCAAGTGGTGCAGCGATAACAATCTCCTTCTTAATGTTGAAAAGACCAAGGAGATTGTTATTGACTTCCGGAGAGGCTCCACCCAGCACCCACCACTGTCCATCAACGGCTGCTGCTGTAGAGAGGGTGAGCAGCACCAAATTCCTGGGGGTGCATATCAGTGAGGACCTCTCCTGCGGCCGGCCCTGGGTGCGAATGATGTGCAATTTCCAACTTAGACTCTTAGACGAATACCCCACGTGATAGGTGGGGTGTGCAGTCAATCTGTGGCGGGACGTAAAACCTTTCTTGTGCTCTCATAGGTCTGTGAGCTGTCAACAAGGCGGGACCAGGTGCTGGGACTGGGAGTGCTTGAATCTAGACACTTTGTGACATATTTAATCTTTTTTAATATAAGTATATTGCATAAGTGTTGGTGCTGAACATCAAATGTTCGTTTTATTTTATTTATTATTTTATTATATGCTCTAGTACAATGCATGATTGAGGGAAAATGACATGTCACCCATGAAACATCTTGGAATCAATAACAACAACAAAAAAAACTTAATATACACTGTTGTTGTGGTGGCTATTTTTAGAAAGGATGTGCTTTTGATGTCTGCTGAGGGCTGTATGATTATTTGTGTATGAACAAAATGAGACTTTTTAACAACCTCTGTAACATTATCTGTCTTGGTCCTGCTTGGAATCAATAAAAAGTTTTATTAAACTATTGTTGTTGTTTTAGTTACTTTTAGAAATGTCATGTTTGATACCAGGTGAGGTCCCTATGACGGGAGATTGATTTATGGTAGTCTAAATGTTTTAAAGGAAAAGTAACGTTATTTTACAATCTGAGCCTTCTTTCGGTAATAAAACAAGTCGTTTGACTCACCCATATCACGTTCGTGTCATTTGGAGCTGTTTGAAGAAAGTTATGTTGTAGCGTATCCGAGATTTATCCATAGTTTTCAGCTTTTCGTTTCATGTTTGGGTCCCGGGGGCTGATAGCACAATCCGCGCATGCGCACTGGCGTCCTCATCTACTCGAAACTATGGCTAAATCTCGGATTACAGGCCACTTTTGCTTCAAACGAAATCTTACATTAAGACATTGGGCTTCTATGATTTGAAAAGTGCAAAAGTTTGTGTTATTTGGACACCGCAAAGTAATGCCCCGAGCATATGATACAGCACCATGTTAACGGATACAGGATCATTAGTAGAACAGAACGGCTCAACATAAGTTCTGCGATACTGCTCAAATTGACAGAAAAATGCTATGGGTGAGTAAAACTACTTGTTTTATTGCCGAAAGAAGGCTCAGATTGTAAAAAAAACGTTAATTTGCCTTTAAGACATTAATGAACGTGCCACACAACCACTAAACACTAGGCTACAAAGCTGTGCAAAGAACATTACATATCTCATAATTACTGAAATCACACGTGTTCACACATCTGTATAAAAAATATAAGATTACTAAATGACACAACATGCTGTTATAGTAATTCAAGACACTTTAATGATTAAAGTGCATGAAAGCAAAAGTATAAGGCATATTTAAGTCATTAAAAGACATCAGTACAAAATGATGACAGTGCACATGTTGCATTATTGGTCAAACAGGAAGGGAGTAGAAAGGCAACATCTATGGAGCAGGGCATTTAAGTGTAATAAGACTGAATATTATTTACAATAAATACAATAAAATAAATAGACAGTGAGACAACAGACAATAAAGTTGCAGTTACACAGTAACAGTAACAATGTAATAGTAATAACAATGGGAAGAATCAATATGATGGAAGTATAAATAGTATAAAACAGTAAAACACTTAAGAATAAATACTATATAAATACTTATAATAAAATACTTAATAACAAATAACAACATGGTGGTAACAGACAGAGTTACAAAAAATAACAATAAATATACAGTATGTACATAGTCTGCTCAGTGGCCTGTTCTTGGAGTTCGTCCACTGCCTTGCTTGTCTTCAGGATGCACTGTTGCCTGTCTTTGGGCACACTTGGGTCCAGAATGCACAGAACAGATCCATTCTCTTCTGGGAAGACAAAGACTGTAAGCTCACTTCAATGTTTGGATAGAAATCCCTCCATGCCCCAGGATTATATTATAACTATAATTCTATATCATAATAACTTATGATAAACATGTGTATTATACATTATTATATATATTATAACATATTATGACTATGACTATATAAAATAAAGGGAACACTTATACAACACAATGTAACTCCAAGTCAACCACACTTCTTTGAAATCGAACTGTCCACTTAGGAAGCAACACTGACAATCAATTTCACATGCTGTTGTGCAAATGAAATAGATAACTGGTGGAAATCATAAGCAATTGCCAAGACACACCCAATAAAAAAGTGGTTCTGTCGGTGGTGACCACAGACCACTTCTCAGTTCTGATGCTTTCTGGCTGATGTTTTGGTCACTTTTGATTGCTGGTGGTGCTTTCACTCTACTGGTAGCATGAGACAGAGTCTACAACCCACACAAGTGGCTCAGGTAGTGCAGCTCATCCAGGATGGCACATCAATGCGAGCTGTGGCAAGAAGGTTTGCTGTGTCTGTCAGCGTAGTGTCCAGAGCATGGAGCCGCTACCAGGAGACAGGCCAGTACGTCAGGAGACGTGGAGGAGGCCGTAGGAGGGCAACAACCCAGCAGCAGGACCGCTACCTCCGTCTTTGTGCAAGGACGAACAGGAGGAGCACTGCCAGAGCCCTGCAAAATGAGCTCCAGCAGGCCACAAATGTGCATGTGTCTGCTCAAACAGTCAGAAACAGACTTCATGAGGATGGTATGAGGGCCCGACGTCCACAGGTGGGGGTTGTGCTTACAGCCCAACACCGTGCAGGACGTTTGGCATTTGCCAGAGAACGCCAAGATTGGCAAATTCGCCACTGGCGCCCTGTGCTCTTCACAGATGAAAGCAGGTTCACACTGAGCACATGTGACAGACGTGACAGAGTCTGGAGACGCCGTGGAGAACGTTCTGCTTCCTGCAACATCCTTCAGCATGACCGGTTGGGTGGTGGGTCAGTAATGGTATGGGGTGGCATTTCTTTGGAGGGCAGGACAGCCAGAGGTAGCCTGACTGCCATTAGGTACCGAGATGAGATCCTCAGACCCCTTGTGAGACCATATGCTGGTGCAGTTGGCCCTGGGTTCCTCCTAATGCAAGACAATGCTAGACCTCATGTGGCTGGAGTGTGTCAGCAGTTCCTGCAACACAAAGGCATTGATGTTATGGACTGGCCCGCCCGTTCCGCAGACCTGAATCCAATTGAGCACATCTGGGACATCATGTCTCGCTCCATCCACCAATGCCAAGTTCCACAACAGACTGTCCAGGAGTTGGCAGATGCTTTAGTCCAGGTCTGGGAGGAGATCCCTCAGAACATCCGCCGCCACATCAGGAGCAGCTCGCCCAGCTCGCGTCCGATTGGCGGGAGGCGCAAGTCGCAAGGGTTGGGGAAAAGAAAAACAACTTATGAATAATGTATGACATCAACATATATTTATTAACATGGAACACCCATCAAAAAGAAAAATGTGGCAAATAAAATAAAATAAAATAAAATTTAAAAAACAATATCATCACTAATTCACTGAAAAAACACAGTCTTTGCCATGCCATCATATGCCATGGCAAAGAAGAAAGAAGCACATCTGGGACATCATTTAACTTTTAAGAGGTAAGATCTCGCTACCTGGATTTGTGTAATTCGCACAAAATCCCCAAAATATTATTTGCAATTATGAAAGCCGTAATGTAAATATTGTAACGTATTTTAACTGTCTACATTGAGAGGAAACATAAGCGAAACCTGTTACGCACGGTGTACTGTCGATATGGGCCGCCTCGTCAGAATGAGCCCACCACTGACCTATTTTGACGGCGATGTCTATCGGGTTACGCCCCCCCGTCGAAATAGGCCGCCTTACGTCGAAATACGCCGTTTTTCGTTTACAGTTGTATGCGTGAGTTGTTTACAGTTGTATAGATTCAAAGCTTATTATTTGTAAAAATACAAATAATTATAGATAATTATTTGTATTTTTAGGATTGGTTGAGTTGTTTACAGTTGTATAGATTCAAAGCTAATTATTTGTAAAAATACAAATAATTATAGATAATTATTTGTATTTTTAGGATTGGTTGAGTGGGAGGGACCATGCGTGTCATAATATCTCCTTTCAATGGGTCTTTCTGGCGAGATTAAATTGATTATTTCTTACTCATTAACAAATATTTAATATATTTCTAACTCATTAACAAATATTTGTAAATGTTTTGTAAAATAATTAGTTCATTATTTACTAAGTATTTCTTACTCATGAACAAATATTTGTAAATGTTTTGTAAAATAATTAGTTCATTATTTACTAAGTGTTACTAATGCTATTAGTGTAGTATTTGTTACTCATTAACAAATATTTTTTAACATATTTGTAAATGTTTTGTAAAATAATTAGTAATAATTAGTTCATTATTTACTAAGTGTTACTAATGCTTTATAAGCGACCGTTATTATAAAGTGTTACCGAAACATTTTAAAAATTATAACAGTTTTGTGCACATTTTGAACATTGCACTCAATGACATCCAAAATTGTGGCGTTTGTACTTGACAAATACGTACTACGACAAATACGTCTGCAGTTTTAGATTAGATAGGATTAGAGAGTTGTATGCTGTTTGCTGTTTGCATACGGTGTCTTTAGTATGTAAAATTCCAACTCTTTTATAATGGGCATGGACAGTTCATTTCGACACGCTTATATTATCTGTCAAATTAGGCTCTGACTGTACAGAGCTCATTCTGACACGCTTATATTATCTGTCAAATAAGGCTTGTCTCTTATTCATGATTTATGAGGACAGGAAAAGGGACAACAGAAGAAACATTTACAAATATATTTATATTTACAAAAATATCAATCAATCAATCAATCAAACAATAGCAGCAACTCAACTTCTGCCTCTGGAGCCAAGCTCGATGGCATTTAAAGGGAACAACACTCAGGGGTGGCTACTGCGCGCATGCGCAGTAGCGCTTGGAGCTCATTCTGACGGGGCGGCCCATTTCGACGGGACAACGGCACTAAAGAAAACAAAATTTTAAGGGACAGTAATAAGGCGATGAAGATGGAAGGAGCCAAGTTGCAGCTCAAAGAGTGGCTGATAGCGCAGATAGAGAGCGGACAATACGAGGGGCTGACGGGCTGGATCAGTTGCGCGCGGCGCGCATCGCAAATGTTTGCATACGACACAACATCGCAGAGTAGCAAGTATAAATAATGGGTGGGGATTTATGATGATTTATGCAAGGGTGGCTGATGAGGGTCCGAAAGGAGGACAAAATGTAAAAAAGGAGGACACGTGACAGACGGCCGGACAGACAGCTCTAAAACCGGACTGTCCGGACGAAATCCGGACGAATGGTCACCCTACTTGAGAGCCCTGCTGTAAATGTTTGTCTAAAGAGCAAACTTAAACTACAAAGCAACTAATGAGAGTTACATAAATGAAGTTATTACCTGATTGTTCTCAGTTTGTTTTATCATCACCGCAGTGTGCGCTTAGCAGCTGGAACTACACTGTACAGTCTGCCCAACAACAGAACAATCTATTTTCTGATTGCCTGATTTTTTTTCCGGGGAGCGGGAAGGAGAGGAGGGGAGAGAACGCGCGGTGCCTGCATAAACTGAGCCACACAGACCGATTTTCTGGGCATAAAAAAAAAAATAAAATCAGCGTGTGAGCGTGTGAACACGTCGAATTGCGTGTGTCACACTCTCAATGCGTGAGACTTGAGACTTTATTCCATAAAAACACATATCACTCTAGACACTTTAAAAAACTGCTGCTAAGGACTACTGTTGCACTGTTGCACATTTACATTTACTACTGGAATTTTACTACTGTTGTTTACTACTGTTATTGCACTAGAATTACTACTGTTGCACATTTATTTTTATCTTAACTTCAATGCACATTCTATTGCACATTACATCTCACTGCTGTATCTTCCATTGCACATTTTGATGCACACTGCATATTTTTGGACATCTGTATAAAGGTATATTTATTTATTATGCTGCACTGCTTTCAGATTTTAGATCTTAGACTTTAGTTTAGATTTAGATTTCTGTCTTAGATAGTTTTTGTTGTGTTTTGTCTTTATATTGTACTTTGTACACTGTCTTTTTTGCACTACTTGGCCAGAGAGAAACGAAATTTCGATTCACTGTATGTTGAACACATATGGCAGAATTGACAATAAAGCTGACTTTGATCTTTGATCTTTGAAAAAAAAATAAAAAATAGGCCTAGTTAACCAACAGAAACTGTAAACAAATAGGTGTGATAGTTTCATAATAATTTCATTGTAGTTAGCTCCTCCCTTCAGGCAGATATAAGCGTTTTACCAGAGCTGAAGAAGCAGCTTGGATGAGCAGTGAAACGGATTCGACCAAATAAACTTTTGTCCAGTAGACAAATTGAATTTCTCCTTTTACCATGGATTCTACCTGGACGACTGAGGGATTCGTCACACATTGAACCCCAAATAGATGAGGTAAAACAAAGTATTGGGGAAGCAGTCTGAACTATAGGATTGCAGTATTTTATAAGATTTACTTCCTTTTTCCATAACTGCGCATGTGGCAGATGTCTCCAGTAGGTGGCGGTGTTGTGGCGTGAATAATGACGTATGCTATTTCTAACATGGCGGCGGCTGTGGGGCACGGATCTTTTTGTAAATAAAATATAACCCTCACTTAACCCTCCTTTGAACATACACACGTTAATTACACCAAACAAGCTTAAAATCCATCTTGCAACCATGGCATCGGGTACGTAGTTCTGAATGGCCATTAAAATTTTAATTTGATTTTGTTGTTTGATTTTTAATTGTTTGTTTGCTTTTCCTGCAGAGGATGAAGTGAATTTGCTGGTGGTTGTAGTTGATGTAAACCCGATCTGGTGGGGACAGCAAGCACAACGGGACCCGGAGGTAGAACCCACAACTAACATTACACTGTACTTATGATGATAGAACGCTGCACTGCACGCTGCGCTGAACTTTTCTGTTGGAAAGTACGGCACATTGTCTCCATGGAGATGTCATTGCTTTGCCTGAAATCTTCCATAATATGCCTTTAAATCTCTATAAGAAATGGCCCAGGTGTCCTTATTTTTCACCAATTTGATCCCTACCAACAGTAAAGAGAGGCATATATTGGCATTTGTCCAGTTGACAAATTGAACTTCTCCTGTTATCATATTGGCATTAGGTAAAAACAGAAAAGTGCTTAAAAATGACCAAAACACAAAGAAAACGTGACTATACTGACTCACATGTCATGAATGGGCGAGTTCAGAACAGTTTTCCTTGATTATGCACTCGTTGCACAATTTTATTATTACCAGCCCAGTGTCCCAGTTTTTGATTTTGAAATTCTGGTCACTCTAGTAAAGTGAAATGTCATTGCCCCACCAGGCTAAATTATAGGTTAGATCTGTGGAAAGGCAAGATCTTCATTACAACACAGAATATCTGGTATTTCTTAGCTGTGTAAATACCTGTAATTGAATAAATGCAATTTAGCCCCCATAATGAGAAACACAGCAAGGCCAGTTACATCGCCTGGATTGGCGTACTGGGGCCCCACCTTGGAGTCAGGCCTGGGGTGGGCGCTCAAGTGTCTGGTGGCCGGGCCTTCCCCCACGGGCCCCGGCAGGGCATAGCCCAAAGGAGTGACGTGGGGCCATCCCCACCACCCGTAGGGGGCTGGTGCAGAGAAATTTGGGTGGCAATCGAAGGCAGGGGCCTCAACGACTCGATCTCCCGACATGGAGACTAGCTCTGAGGACATGGACATGGACGCCTCGGGAGGTGTTCCGGGCATGTCCCACCGGGAAGGGGCCCCGGGGAAGACCCAGGACATGCAGGAGGGACTGTGTCTCTCAGCCTGGCCTGGGAATGCCTTGGGATCCCCCCGAAGGAGCTGGAGGAAGTGTCAGGGGTAAGGAAAGTCTGGGGGTCCCTGCTTAGACTGTTGCTCCCGCGACCCGGCCCCGGATAAGTGGAAGACAAGTTAAATGTCAAGATTAGCTCTGTGGAAAACTAAGAATCATGGTGTTTTTAGCCGTGTAAACATCTGATATTGAATAAATGCAAGTTAATGCCTTAGACCATTCCAGGCAAAGCAATAACATCTCCATGGAGACAAGCAGGTGGCGGACCCTCCTCATAAAATGAAAATGGCTTATGTGTGTTTTTCAGTTCACGCTGTCAAAGTGCATAGACGCTGTGATGGTGATGGGGAACTCGCACATGGCCATGAGCAGAACCAACAAACTGTGCGTCATAGCAAGTCACTGTCAGGACAGGTAATGAGACAACATAATATTCCAAATTTAAAGTGTCAAAAGTTCCAGCAGAAGACTATATAAAGAATATATTCTAAAATCAATGAATGTGTATGGATTTGTTTTGAACCACCTATACACATCCTTAGAAAATTGTGAACACGACCTAAAGCCCATTACGGTGACTTATTATTCCATTTACTTGATTGTGTTAACAACTCTGTGTTGGTCTTCCCCGCGGTCAGGTGCACATGCTTTAAAGTCCATGTAAAACTGCCTCTGTTCCAGCCACTTCCTGTACCCCAGTAAGAGCTGGAGGGGAGGGGATGGACGGGACGAAGACACCTCGTCCAGTGGAGACGGGAAGTACGAGCTGCTGTCTGTGGCCAACAACCTGATGGCCGAGGAGATCCGCAACGTCATGCTCAAATGTGAGGACAAGTACTCTTTAGACTTAGACAAACTTTATTGATCTACAAAGGAAATGACTTAGACACAGTAGTTCACACATCACAATATATTAGAATAACAAATAGTAAAATAAATATGTATGTATAAAAATAAAATGAATAATACATTCTAAATAAGTAGCAAAAAGATGGCAAAAGACAGATGACAGATCCATAGTTTACAGCTATGCGTTCCATGTTTGGGTCCCGGGAGCTGAGAGCACACTCCGCGCATGCACACTGGCGTCCTCATCTACTCGAAACTATGGCTAAATCTCGGATTACAGGCCACTTTTGACCAAACGAAATTGTAGACTAAAGACATCAAGCTTCTATGATTTGAAAAGTGCTAAAGTTTGTGTTATTTGGAGCCTGCACAGGGCATATTACATGCTCGGGGAATGCCCCGAGCTATGGCTATAAGTCGCGCTAGGCTAACGGTGTTAGCCTAACGCTAATCTAAAACATCTCCGGAAATGCTCCATATGATACCAAAGTGATATGGGTGAGTAAAACAACTTGTTTTATTACCGAAATAAGGCTCAAATAAAAAAAAAAAACACGTTACTTTTCCTTTAAGTAAAAGTACAGATACAAGGGCAAAAAGTTACTCAATTAAAAGTATCACATGAAAAAATGTACTTAAGTAAAAGCATGGGAAAAGGAGAAATTCAACTTGTCAACAAATTGACAAATTGAATTTCTCCTTTTGCCATGGATTCTACCTGGATAACTGAGGGATTCTTCACACTACTTAAGTAAAGGTATTAAAGTGCCTGTTTAAAAATGTACTTAAACAGTAAAAGTAAAAGTATTTTGCAGAGATTTTTAGAACAATTAAAGGATGAAATATAGTGATTGTGAAAACGAATTTAGCACATTTGACTTTTTTTCTTGCCTTTATTGTGTATTTCTGTATTTGATTTGCTCAAAGTTGGGACAGAAACTCCAATCAATTAAATGTGCTAAAAAAATAAAGTCTCAGTCATTTCAGCAGGTTCAGCAGAAAAGTAAATTTTACTTTTCAGTCCAGATCAAAAATGTAGTGGAGTACAGATACCTGCTCTCAAATGTAGTGAAGTAAAAGTAAAAAGTATCCATCCATCCATTTTCTTCTGCTTATCCGGGGCCGGGTTGCGGGGGCAACAGTGTAAGCAGGGACTCCCAGACTTCCTTCACCCCGGACACTTCCTCCAGCTCCTCCGGGGGGACCCCAAGGCGTTCCCAGGCCAACCGGGAGACATAGTCCCTCCAGCACGTCCTGGGTCTTCCCCGGGGCCTCTTTCCGGTGGGACATGCCCGGAACACCTCCCGAGGGCGTCCAGGAGGCATCCGAAACAGATGCCCGAGCCACCTCAGCTGGCTCCTCTCAACGTGGAGAAGCAGCGGCTCTACTCCGAGCCCTTCCCGTGTGACTGAGCTCCTCAACCTATCTCTAAGGGTGCGCCCAGCCACTCTGCGGAGAAAACTCATTTTGGCGATCTTGTCCTTTCGGTCATTACCCAGAGCTCATGACCATAGGTGAGGGTAGGAACGTAGATTGACCGGTAAATTGAGAGCTTTGCCTTTTGGCTCAGCTCCCTCTTCACCACAACGGTCCGGTACAACGACCGCATTACTGCCGACGCCACACCGCCTGTCAATTTCACGCTCCATCCTCCCCTCACTCGTGAACAAAACCCCAAGATACTTGAACTCCTCCACTTGAGGCAAGGACTCTCCACTTACCCGGAGAGGGCAAGCCACCTTTTTCTGGTCGAGAACCATGGCCTCGGATTTGGAAGAGCTGATCCTCATCCCAGCCGCTTCACACTTGGCTGCAAACCGCCCCAATGCATGCTGGAGGTCCTGGTTCGATGAAGCCATCAGGACAACATCATCCGCAAACAGCAGAGATGAGATCCTGTGGTTCCCAAACCGAATCCCCTCCGGCCCCTGACTGCGCCTAGAAATTCTGTCCATAAATATAATGAACAGAATCGGTGACAAAGGGCAGCCCTGGCGGAGTCCAACATGCACCGGGAACAGGTCCGACTTACTACCGGCAATGCAAACACAGCTCCTGCTCCGGTCATACAGGGACCGAACAGCCCTTAGCAAAGGGCCCCTAACCCCGCACTCCCAGAGCACTCTCCACAGGACCCCACAAGGGACACGGTCGAATGCCTTCTCCAGATCCACAAAGCACATGTCGACTGGTTGAGCAAACTCACATGCACCCTCGAGCACCCGATGGAGAGTATAGAGCTGGTCCAGTGTTCCCCGGCCGGGAAGAAAACCAGACTGCTCCTACTGAATCCGAGGTTCGACTATCGGCCGAATTTTCCTCTCCAGCACCCTGGAATAGACATTACCGGGAAGGTTGAGGCGTGTGATTCCCCGATAGTTTGAACCAGAGGTGTGGACTCGAGTTATGTGACTTCGACTCGAGTCAGACTCGAGTCACGAATTTGATAACTTTAGACTCGACTCGACAAAATGTACAAACACTTGCAACTCGACTTGGACTTCAATATCAATAACTCGTGACTTCACTTGGACTTAGGCCTTTTGACTTGTGATGACATGCTACGTCCAATGAAAAAAAAACCTCTAAAAGTATGTTGATAAGGACCGCACTCGTACTTGTGAATCTGCGAAAATGTATGCAAAGAGCATGTGCGCGCGGCTTGCACAACATCCAATCACAGTAGATTTACGTTGCTTTCATTCAACCGCATCCAAGGCAAATTGCACAACAAAAAGGTAAAATGAATACAGATCTTGCAGACATTATATGATTTGTAGAAATTTGTATTTCTTTGTAAAGGGGACTCGAAATGACTCGAAACTAAAATGCTAGGACTTTGGACTCGACTTGAAACTTGTGAGCTTTGACTTCGGACTTCACTCGGCACTTGGATACTCTTGACTCGGGACTTCACTCGGACTTGCGTGCAAAAGACTTAGACTTACTTGGGACTTGCCCAGCAATGACTTTGTCCCACCTCTGGTTTGAACACACCTTCCGGTCCCCCTTCTTAAACAGAGGGACCACCACCCCGGTCTGCCAGTCCAGAGGTACTGTCCCAGACCGCCACTCAATGTTGCAGAGACGTGTCAGCCAAGACAGCCCTACAACATCCAGAGACTTAAGATACTCAGGGCGGATCTCATCCACCCCGGGGCCTTGCCACCGAGGAGCTTTCCAACCACCTCAGTAACTTCAGCCAGGGTGATGAATGAGTCCGCCTCCAAGTCCCCAGCCTCTGCTTCCTCCTCGGAAGACGTGACGGCGGGATTGAGGAGATCCTCAAAGTATTCCTTCCACCGTCCGATAACATCCCCAGTCGAGGTCAACAGCTCCCCACCCGCACTGTAAACAGTGTTGGTGAAGCACTGCTTCCCCCTCCTGAGCCGGACGGTTTGCCATAATTTCCTTGAGGCTGTCCGATAGTCCTCCTCCATGACCTCTCTGAACTCCTCCCATCCCCGGGTTTTTGCCTCTGCGACCGCCCGGGCTGCAGCACGCTTGACTCGCCGGTACCCGTTGGCTGCCTCCGGAGTCCCACGAGCCAACAAGGCCCGATAAGACTCCGTCTTCAGCCTGACGGCATCCTTTACTTCCGTTGTCCACCACCGAGTTCGGGGATTGCCGCAGACCTTACGACCACAGCTATGGGCGGCCGCATCGACAATAGAGGCAGAGAACAGAGCCCATTCGGACTCTATATCCCCAGCCTCCCCCGGAATTCGGGAGAAGCTCTTCCGGAAGTGCAAGTTGAAGGTGCCCCTGCCAGACATTCCCAACAGACCTTCACTATGCGCTTGGGCCATGTCTTTCCGGAAAGGCCGGAAAGTAGAAAGTATCCACTGTAAAATCTAGACTTAATCTTAGACTTAGACAAACTTTCTTGAGCCACAAGGGAAATTATTTGAACACAGTAGCTCACACATCATCACAATGTAATATAATAACAAACTGTATTGCATTGCACTTTTACTTTTGTTCAAATCTGGTTCACAAACCCTTAATGTGCTTATGATAGATCAGACTACACAAAGGGTCTGAACTTCAAAACTACAACATTGCTACAGTTATAAGTATTCTGTCAAAGGTGTCTACTTGGTTCTTTATGAACCAAAACTAGTTCGCATTAAGTGTTCTACTGCATACACTTTAGTTAGGTCTACAAATCGTTCGTAACTGTCCTTGTCCTTGCAGCTGAAGTAAAAGGAAACTCCACAGACACCATGCTGGCTGGGTCCCTTGCCAAAGCACTTTGTTGTATCCTTCAAATGTGAATTTTGGGACTTAAACACCTGAATGAAGAACTCATTTTGAATTTTTTTTTCTTAACTCCAATGTTCAGATATTAACCGAATGTCCAACGATCTGGAGGGTAAGGATAATCTATTTGTATAATCTGATCTATAGCTGTTTGATGTGCTGTGTGTGGCTCTCTTCTAGTCGGGCAGGAGATCAAATCCAGGATATTGGTGAGTACAAACAGTGTCATTGGACTTGTTTACATTTATGGAGTTTTTTGGAATTATAGTGCTGTTAAAAGATAACAATGACTTGGTTTAGGTAGGCAGTTAGTTTAGGTAGCTGCCTGTAGACAGCTCAGACTTGCTCAGCTACATTTACCTTAGTAACTTTTATTCAAACTGTACTGCTCAGAGTATATTTACTCTGTATATTTAAGACATTTAAGACACCTTACTTTTACTTTTAAGACACCTTACTTTTAAGATTTTAGATCGTAGACTTTAATTTTAACTTAAGATCTCTGTCTTAGATAGTTTTTGTTGTGTTTTGTCTTCATATTGTATTTTGTACACTGTCTTTTTGCACTACCTGGCCAGAGAGAAACGAAATTTCGATTCACTGTATGTTGAACACATATGGCAGAATTGACAATAAAGCTGACTTTGACTTTGACTTGACCTCTTGAGTAACATACTGTACAGTAATAGTACTTGGATAAAAGTTTTCTCTTCCTATTCTGAGTAACTTTTTTTTCCATTATACTAGGACTGCAGTCAACGTATCTGACACAAACTGCACTCAAAAGACTACACCTGCATGGGGAGTTCATGCAAAAACTACTACTTTTGCTTATAAATAGCAAAAAATACAAAATCTTCAGCTCACTCACTCACTCGCTAATGTCTCCTTTCTGCTGTTGTCCCATAGAAATCCTCATAACTTAATAAAATGATTAGTCAACTTATACAAGGTTTGATTGACTGAGACATCATTGACTGATTACTTGACTAAACAACTACAGCACTACATTTTACATGCGAGTATTTATATAACGTCTCACTCCCTTGGGTCCTTGTGTCTGTACAGGTGATCAAAGCAGCAGGTGACTGTGCTCTGCAGTACATGAACTTTATGAATGTGATTTTTGCAGCTCAGAAACGGGTATGACCTTTGACCTGTTGTATCCACTATGGTTGGGTTGTTTTAAACAAAGGAAATATTTCTAATGATACATACCTCTTCTCCTCTTTCCTGACAGAACATCCTGATTGATGCATGTGTGCTTGACACAGACTCGGGGCTCCTTCAGCAGGTACTAAGATTTCTATTGAAATACTTATACCATGACACTTAACCCCACCTCGCCCTCAGTGTCTGTGGACACCGGTAGCCCTCATGGCAGAAGTACATCAAGGCCTGTTGTGACGTGGGCCGTCCTCCCGTGGACCCACCACCCGCGGGAGGATTCATGGGGGCTGGTGCATTGTGCAGATCTGCTTGGACTGCTGCCTCCACGACCCAGAAATGGAAAAAGCAGAAGAAGGATGGATGGATGGATGGATGCTTTTACCATGATTGTTAACTTTTGACTCTTTCTTCTTAACTAACTCCCCACATCTGCATTGATTATTATTTATATTTATAAAATAAGTATATTTTGTATACTTTTGAAAGAACCATCTTGACCACCCACCTTATTCATTGTAATATCTCCAAGGGTCCCCCAGCCACCGCTGGAAAAACGGACCTCAGGCCATCTGGTACCAGGTCCCAGAGTAAAATATAAAACAGCAGTTTTTTTTTTTTTTTAATAGCCTACAGCCATCTATGTGTTTTACTCTGAAAATAGAGT
This sequence comes from Paratrypauchen microcephalus, assembly GCA_036785185.1. NCBI lineage: Eukaryota > Metazoa > Chordata > Actinopteri > Gobiiformes > Gobiidae > Paratrypauchen > Paratrypauchen microcephalus. The sequence goes on along the minus strand of JAVJIX010000223.1, from coordinate 1,009,552 downwards.
GCAAGTTAACCTGGTAAACCACAAACATTAGTAATAAGACCGTTTTTTCAAATTATGGTTAAGAGTTACTGTTCCTTACAAGAAAAAATGTTGGGTACTGTTCATCTACACAGTGTGCTATGTTTGATTGTTGTCCTCATCTTTCAGGCCTGTGACATCACTGGAGGCTTGTACCTGAAGATCCCTCAGAAAGTTGCTCTGGCTCAGTACCTGTTGGTGAGTCTTCACTTGTGGCGTTTGAGCACATGCATTTTTTGTGTTTTGGCAGAAACCTGGTTCAGTGCTAGTGCAGCCTCTGCAGCCCATTGAGTGAATTTTGGAGGTTCTGAGCTTTCATATGAGCCATGGCCTGTCCATATACTGAGAATGAGACAAACTTGGATGTGTTTCTATCTGCAGGTTAAGGCTCTGGCAGCACAGGGTCAGATGTGATGAACATATTTTTTAGCAATAACATTCTAGGCCTGTTTCTCAGACCTTCAGCTTCAGATTGTGGGTTTGCCTCATTTAGTGTTTATTTTATTATTTTTTTGTCCTCCTTTGGATCATTTCTTGTTTTGAACTATAGGAAATTATGTAGTCCATTTTTAGACCTGACTTAGCCCTAGATTAAACCGAGAATAGTCCTGCTATAGACCTGGTTTAGATCTGGTGGTACTCGGAAAGTGAGATCTTTTCTCTGGTGGTACTTGGTGTGAAAAGTTTGAGAGCCATTGTTCTAGGCAATACATCTCCATGGAGGTGGGAGGCCCTCCAGGTGAAAATCTCCATAGTGCACCTTTGTAAAATGAGAATAATGGTAGCATCTCTAAGCTCACTCCTCTCTCCTACGCCACAGTGGGTGTTCCTGCCAGACTCTGAGCAGCGCAGTCAGCTGGTGTTACCTCCTCCGGCTCACGTGGACTACAGAGCGGCCTGCTTCTGCCACCGCAACCTCATCGAGATCGGATACGTGTGCTCTGTCTGCCTGTCCAGTAAGGCCCCAACCCTGCTTCAAAGGGATAGTGCGGTTTTTTTAATGTTAATCTGTATGGGTTTCCTTCTAAAAGTTACGTGTGTTGACACCGGCTTACCTCTGAAAGTCTCAGCTGATCCCGGTTTGGCACGCTTTCTGGAGCCCACGTAAGTAGGTCCGGTAACTTCCCTGGAACATGGAATAAAGCTTGTTTTTCTTCTCAAAACAAAACATTTGTTAGAAAGGTGATATATCTGCGTCCTAAACAGTTGTCCACGAAACATCCAGCAGCATATTTCGCATTCGCGTATTGTCTCTCTCCACTCGTATCACTACGCCCATGTTAACTCTATCAGCCTGTTCACTTGTAAACTTCGGCGTAGACATTTGCTGAAGGTGAACAGGCTGATAGAGTTAACATGGTACGAGTGGAGAGAGACAATACGTGAATGCAAAATACGCTGCTGGATGTTTCGTGGACAACTGTTTAGGACGCAAATACAGTGCCGTGAAAAAGTATTTGCCCCCTTCCTGATTTCTGTGTTTTTTGCATATTTATCACTCAAAACATTGTCAGATCATCAAACCAATTTTAATATCACACAGAAACAACCCAAGGAAAGACAAAATTCAGTTTTTGAATGATGATTCCATTTATTAGTGCACAAAAAAAATCTAAACCTATCTGGCCCTATGTGAAAAAGTAATTGCCCCCTTAATCTAATAGCCAGTTGAGCCTCCTTTGACAGCAATAACTGTAACCAAACGTTTGCGATAATTGGTGATGAGTCTTTCACACCGCTGGGGAGGGATTTTGGCCCACTCTTCTATGCAGAATTGTTTCAATTCTGCCATATTGGAGGGTTTTCTTGTATGAACTGCCCGTTTAAGGTCACACCACAGCATCTCAATCGGATTTAAATCCGGACTTTGACTTGGCCACTCCAAAACCTTAATTTTGTTTTCTTTGAGCCATTCAGAGGTGGACTTGCTGGTGTGTTTTGGATCATTGTCCTGTTGCATGATCCAAGAGCGCTTGAGTTTGAGGGCACGAACTGATGGCCGGACATTCTCCTTCAGGATCTTCTGGTAAACAGCAGAATTCATTTTTCCGTCAATCACAGCAAGTTGTCCTGGTCCTGAGGCAGCAAAGCAGGCCCAGACCATCACACTGCCACCACCATGCTTTACTGTGGGCACCATGTTCTTTTTATCAAATGCTGTGCCATTTTTACGCCAGATGAAACGGGCTGCAGACCTTCCAAAAAGTTCAATTTTAGACTCATCGGTCCACAAAATGTTTCTCCAAAAGTCTTGAGGGTCATCAAGGTGCTTTTTGGCAAAGGTGAGACGAGCCTTTGTGTTCTTTTGTGAAAGCAGTGGTTTTCTCCTGGGAACTCTTCCATGGATGCCATTTTTGGCCAGTGTTTTTCTAATGGTGGAGTCATGAACACTGACCTTAACTGAGGCCAACGAGGCCTGTAGTTCTTTCGATGTGCGTCTAGGTTCTTTTGTGACTTCCTGAATGAGCCGTCGTCGCACTCTTGGAGTAATCTTAGTTGGTCGACCACTCCTGGGAAGGGTTGCAACTGTTCCCAGTTTCCTCCATTTTTGAATAATGGCTCTGACAGTGGTTCGCTGGAGCCCCAGAGCTTTGGGAATGGCTTTGTAACCTTTTCCTGAATTATAGACTTCTATCACTTTTTTTCTCATTTGTTCTTGAATTTCTTTGGATCGTGGCATGATGTGTTTGTTCTTGAGATGTTGTAGCCAACTTCACTTTGTTTGACAGGAACTATTTAAGTGATTTCTTGATTCAACACAGGTGGTGACAATCAGGTGTGGGTGTGGCATGTAGAACTGAACTAAGTTTTCTCAAAACTGTGGTTAGTCACAGTTAGTTTGTGATTTAACAAGGGGGGGCAATTACTTTTTCACATAGGGCCAGATAGGTTTAGATTTTTTTTGTGCACTAATAAATGGAATCATCATTCAAAAACTGAATTTTGTCTTTCCTTGGGTTGTTTCTGTGTGATATTAAAATTGGTTTGATGATCTGACAATGTTTTGAGTGATAAATATGCAAAAAACACAGAAATCAGGAAGGGGGCAAAGACTTTTTCACGGCACTGTATATATCACCTTTCTAACAAATGTTTTGTTTTGAGAAGAAAAACAAGCTTTATTTCATGTTCCAGGGAAGTTACCGGACCTACTTACGTGGGCTCCAGAAAGCGAGCGGAACCGGGATCAGCTGAGACTGTCAGAGGTAAGCCGGTGTCAACACACGTAACTTTTAGAAGGAAACCCATACAGATTAACATAAAAAAAAAAAACACACTATCCCTTTAAAGGGATATGCCACCCCCAGGTCAAATTTGGGCATCTCCCCACAGTCCAGAGACTAAAATAAGTGGTGGAAAGCGTTTTCCTGCTCACCCAGCAATTGTCCGAGTCTGTCGCCACTGACCGCCGCGGTATCTGGTGCTCCTCCGCCTTAGACTGGAGTCTAACGTCGCCAGAGAAAGATTTCGGCCAAAAGGAATTAATTTGCTCGATGCTTTTCCCAATTACTTTGTGTGTAGTGCGCATTCATATCGAGTGCAAATAAATGTGCAAATCAACACGGAGAGCTTGCCTTGGTCATTTTGGGTGGGAACTATTTTCCAGTGCGTAAGAATACAGCCGTATCACGCAGCACGTTGTGCAACAGGGGAACTCCCTTCCCGGTGCGTAACTGGGATTCCCCTGGCAGCGTGCTGCGTGATACGGCTGTATTCTTGCGCACTGGAAAATAGTTCCCACCCAAAATGACCAAGGCAAGCTCTCCGTGTTGATTTGCACATTTATTTGCACTCGATATGAATGCGCACTACACACAAAGTAATTGGGAAACGCATCGAGCAAATTAATTCCTTTTGGCCGAAATCTTTCTCTGGCGACGTTAGACTCCAGTCTAAGGCGGAGGAGCACCAGATACCGCGGCGGTCAGTGGCGACAGACTCGGACAATGGCTGGGTGAGCAGGAAAACGCTTTCCACCACTTATTTTAGTCTCTGGACTGTGGGGAGATGCCCAAATTTGACCTGGGGGTGGCATATCCCTTTAAAGTGCACAGGACAGGGTCCATGTTGTTCTAATTGTGACTTGTTTTGGTGGGATACAGTAGGAGCCGTGCCGCTTCCATGTCGTTTCCAGCTGAACGCCATGTGGCCGCCAGCCAAGGCTGTTCCCCCCTCCCTCTCCTATTGTAATTCTAAACATGCCCATTCATTCGATTCCAGGGTATCACCATGAGATGGCGCTTCTTTCACAAGAAAAACAAAGCCCAAAGTGTAATGGTGACATTATTATGGACTGTGATTGAATCAAGTTTATTTGGACTATTAGGCCTACACGCGCATTTTTGCCCTGCAACAATGTCGAAAACCTATTTTTATAGAAAATTATGTTTTTGTATGAACTTTACTCCTTTTGGATTTGATATGGCTGATGGTGCAGCTGATAATGTCCAAGACGTAATGGCTCGTTTCACAGGTCGAATGAATGGATGGATGCATTTATTGTTTTTAATCAGGGCTTTAAATAATTTTCTTCACCAGCCAACACCAGACAATAATGTCCAAGACAGTGTTGCGCAAACCTACAAATACAGAAACAATATAGGCTACCTTAGGCATGTGAAAATGGCCTATGGCATCTACCCTTTTGTAATGCGTAACAGCTCGTTTGGCTGGAATGCGTCATTGTGTATTTTTTTATTAAAAGGTGCACATACAGTGTAATCACAAAACGATAAGTGAACTGACAACAAGCAGTTGTTATTTCCCACTATGCCCACCTTTATCCCTAATAACCAGATCTATCACATTTGATAAACCTGTTACAAGTCTGTTGCAGAACTCCACGGACAATTTAGTCTCCCAGAACACATGTATGGCTTGGATAAGATCCTGTTGTATGCCTGGCTTTGCCTGTTTGCGGATATAGTCCTTCATGGAGTGCCAAACCAGTCCAATTGGATTCAAGTCCAATTCACTCACTTCAACACCAAAATCTGCCTTGATTTTCTGTTGACCAGCTCAAGCATTCATTTTGCTGTTGGTCTTTGTCAGATCATCGATTGCAGCAAGGATATTGCTGTGAAAATAAAGGAAAGAGATTTGAGTCAAAATCGTGTTTTCGTACATAGGCCTACTGTAATGCAAGTTATTTTACAGTACATTCTCTCATTGAGTACTTACTTCTGCAGTTTTCTAGGACCTGAGCGTCGGGTTGGTCTGTCTTTGTAGTGATATCTCGCAGCTCGCAGTGTAACGTTAATGCCGCAGCATGCCAAATTTCGCCTTACATAGCTACAAAAACGTAGCCTACATTTTAACAGCTTTATGAAAGTGCGCATTGCGATGTCTACTGAACTGCGTTCACTTCCCCGAGTCCAGTCGCACATGCGCACACAAAACAGGCACCAAAGACAATCAACCGCTATCAACGCTTCTCTTAAGTAATCATTAAATTCAGTAATCAAAATGTTGCCTATCGAGTGTTTCGGGTAGAACTTGCAGGGGCTATCAGGAGGTTTTTCAATGGGCCAGAAGACAGTCACTACTCCTCCCTGTGGAAAAATGAGTGCAACTGGTTTTCACACAGGCTGCTAAGGGGCGTCACCATTCTGATTAATTAATCCATTAGCCTACACAGTATCATCTCATCTTTATCACAATGCAACGTCTCTGTCTCACCTGCTGGTTGGCTTTTTCTTAGCCAACCCTGCAGTAATGTGCTCCCCTTTGCTGCCTCCCTGAGGGTTTTCTCTCTCTCTCCTGCAACCGCCTCTTTTCCGTGGGCATCACTTAACATAACACACATTACCCAAAATAGTAAGATTTAGTCATATAACCATTTTGAATGACAGAATTCATGTGATGCTTTACTTCCATCATTCCATTCTGCTTGTTAAAACAAAAAGTTAGAAAATGCAGACATCTAGCTTTGTTTGCCTACCACAAAATTAGCAGCCTATTGAAATATTGGGTTGCTTGTCTGCAAGCTAGCTAGCTGTCTGATTTAGGCAAAACGTGGCAAAATGAACATGTATTTATGAACATTTTTATTCAATTATACAAAGGTAACAAAACAAAGGTGTTGTAATTTATTTTATTAGTTTGGTCACAACTAAAGATGTGTATTAAAACTAAAATAATAATTATGTTAACTGTATTATAGAGAAATTAGTAGTTTAGCCTGTCATACGCACTTTAAATGCTCAAATGCCGTATATTCACTACACTATGTTTCTTTGTTGAAGTATTCTGCAACTTCAGCCCCATCTGCACAACCTGCGAGTAAGTTTGTTCAAATTTTCAAACGTTCAAAATAAATGACAGCTTTAGAGAGAGGTAACTGTACAATTTTTTTTTTTTTTTGCAGGACAGCATTCAAGATCCAACTCCCACAAATGGTCAAGCCCAAGAAGAAGAAGCTAAAGCCCTCTTGAGGACATGACTTTACTGTCTTTTATTTTGGTATTTCAAAACTGTAACGGCTACACTTTTTCATTAAAATACAAAAGCTGGTGTTTGTCTGATTAGTTTATAAAGTTGGACTAAACACAAACTCCACCCACAACTGCATTTCGAATAGAGCTGCTAAACTAGGCAGTACCTGGAGGACTAAAGGGGAGGCTGAGGCTACTGGAGGCAGCACACAATCAGTTTTATACACTTTGACCAGAAAGCTGCATATTTACCTCTAAAATGGCCATAAAAATGATAATTAACAGTAGATGTTATTAAAACACCATATACACAGCACTTTAAAAAAATGTTTTAAAAAAATGTGTTAATATCCTGGTTTTGTCTCGGTAAGTTTTTATTTTGACAGTTTCACTAGTAAATTACAATCTGTTTTTTGTTTCATTATAACTGAAATTATAGCATCAAAAGGTTTATTAAAATATCACAACAATATCAATTTGCAGTTCTTAACAGCCATATTGCATATCACAAAATTTCCCATTAATGCACAGCTCAGACTCAAGGCACGCTATTGTTCCCGGGAACACTGATTCATACATTGCCCTTGTTTGATGTCTAAAAATTACAAAAAAGTTAACACAAGTGTACACATCTTTATAATCATTTTTGCAGTGTACAAACTTTATTAAACTCCAGCTCAGATCACAGCAGTTACCGAAGCACCGGAACAATGCTGCACCTGAAACAAGACATGTTTTTATACCAAAAGTATTATGCAATTACTTTTTTCCTTCACTTTTTTCTATTAGTTTACTCACCCCAGCAGGCCTCTGCCTGACCACCTCTGAGGAGTCAGAGTCATTGGACATCTTTCTCCACTGCGGACCACCACCACACGCAATGCTTTCTGTTACAGACACATTTAAATTATTCATATTCATGTATTTTATTTACATTTTATACCACACAGTTAAAACACACTTGGAGTGTCCTTACCCCTTCACTGTGTTGCACAACAGAAGCAATAATATGAAGATTTAGGAAGTTATTGGAGTTGACTGAACCAAACTCAATGAGTTCATCACCAACTCTGAGTCCCTGTAAAACCAAAAATACAACAAAACAAAATAAAGTACACTATTACACTTCTATTAACTGCTAATGCATACCATATTTAACTTACAGTTACCTTTTATTGTTTTGAAAATGCTATATTCACTAACACTGTATTAAAATGTTTAACATGTTCATGGGGTAAGTCACTCCCCCTTCAGAGCGCTATCACAACACACAGCATGCATCCCACTAATGAAAGTACCGGTACTGCCCATCATATCAGGGTTGTGAAGTTGAAGTGTATAAGTGTTTAGTATCCTACTCTTGTATATTTATTGTTGTGTAGGAGCATGGGTGTTCTTACATGAATCTTACAGTTAAGTGTAATGAAGGTTTGGATAGTGCACAGGAGAGATCACTAAATCACTGAAACATGCAAGGATGAAATCTAAAAGCTCTTCAGGCATGTTTTTGACGAAACATGGCAGAAAGCTCCAAAAAGTGGATTTTGGATAACATCTCCTGAATGTTGTTGTGTTTAATGCTAGTAAAGTCACCTTGGGTGCTAGAAAGGCACTTTAAAAAAACAAATAAAAATAAAAATATACAAGAAAAAGAGGGCTTGACCGCTGTGTGCGCGGGGGAGCCTGCAGTGACTGTGTCCACTCTGGCAAAGGCGGCGGGCAGGCTGGGAACCTCCTCCATTGGGTCATCATGTGCAGGCCCCGAGCCTCTCTTCTCCTTCTCCTGGGCGTGGAGCTTATGGAGGGCCTCCTCAATCTCTGCCATCAGGGCCTTGTGGTCATTCTGCAGGCCTACAATGCACGACAAACATGAACAAGAGAGGGTGGAATTTTTACTTCATTGTTTTGTTTTGGTCTTAGGGTTAGGGTTATTTTTCTGGCATTAGTGTAGTATACTAATGAGTTATACAACAGTGGCTTAGTAGTTAAAGGGCCTATATTATTTTCTGCTCTGTTATGTTCCCTCATTTAAAAAAAAACAACTGGAGTTTTGTTTAATTCACATGTTTAACAAACAAACCCTGCATATTTAATTATAGTTCTTCCCTCAAACTGAAAATACTCCACTGTGCTCCACTGTGTTTTTAAACGCCACACAGCTTCACTAGAATCATGTGGATGATTTCAGACCTGGAAGTGTCAATCTCTACTGGACTAAAGGTAAAAAGTAGCTGTTGAAACTTGAAAACTCCCACTATATGACATCACAGGATGGAACAGAGCATTTTGGGTTTTGGAGATGTAGGCAGACTTTGTATTCAAAGCCAACAACACCTATACAACTATGTTTTTGTTTGTTTTCTAACATGGCTTAAAACTCACAAAAATCCATTTTGTGTAATTAGTACCTTTAAAATGATACCATACCTTCATTCTGTAATGTAGGAGTTAATATAAATGTGTGTCTTAAAGTTCTTTTTTCTGCTCTTCAATGATCCATCCATTCCCTACTCCTTAGATCTGTATGTGGTGCACCTAAAATATCACCGCATTGTTTTTTGTTGTTTTACTATTTGCACCCAAGCACCTAAGACCAGCAAAATGTCGGCCAACGAGAGAAAACAACTTGTTTGGAGCATCAAGAAAAAGCTTCACCAGCTGATAGCTACTGAAGCCCACCTCATCGCCATCTCTTTAGGTAATGTTGAAGTACTTGATGCCACACAACTAAGTCAAGATGATGAAGAAAGCGGTGTTGAGTACCTTACATTGTACTTGACATGTCAAGCCACCCTGGGATGGGAGGACCAGGGCTTGCCGCATTATTTTATGCTGTGTTTAATGTTTTGTCGTGTTGTGTGTCTCAGGGACTGCAGATAGAAATTAGCTCAAAGAGCTATAGTCTGGTGCAAAGCATCTCTTCATTGATTGTGATTAATGCTCATGTACATGGTCCCTGTCAAATAAATTAAATAAATAAATAAAAAGAGACTTGAATGCATCATAGATGGGGCCATTGTAAATCGCAGCCAAGGTCCTGTGCCACTAGAAATGGCGGAGAGCGACAGTGTTCCCGCTGATCAGCAAGAAGCAAGCACTAGTGATGCAGACTTCCAGACATTACTTGCCCATTATGATACTATTCAAAGTCAACTGAACCAAGTCCTGTCTGCTGCAGCTTCTCCAGACCAAGAGATCCAACCCGTCCCCAGCAAGCACCAATCATTCCCTAAGCCAGCAGACAACACGGACACCTGTAACTGTAACTGTAGTGCTAGACACGGGGGCTGGGGTGAGTCTTTTAGATCATGCGTGGCTAAAGAAATATTTACCAGGTCAGCAGGTCAGGCCGTTAAATGAACTGATGGACGATGATCTTAATGTGAAGGCAGTCACAGGGGATTCTATACCTTATCATGGGTGGGTAGAGGTAGTAGTCAACCTAGAGGGTAGCAATGACCCAGACCTTTCGATACGTGCACATTTCCTTGTGAGCCGGCTCAAGATTGAAAGACCTATTGTAGGTTTTAATGTCATATATGAGTTCATTAAAGACAATGGGGGGAACTACAATCTTATAGAACTTATTGGGAGAGCTATGGGAATCGAGATTACTGCTCTAAGTGCCTTGGTAAACTTTATTCAGACACAAAAGCATCTAGTGAATGAGCCAACTACTGTAAAAGTGGGCTTTAAAAAGGTGTAACTGTCTACCCTAGTCAAGTCGCTTACATTAAATGCAGAGTCCCAGAGAGTATTAGCTCTACAGAGTCACTTGTATTATTCGAGCCAGTGCTTGACGATGTACAGCTTGAGGCACTTAGTATTGGAGCAGGACTGTTGCAAATCCAAAAGACAGGCCCTATGTCAAGATACCGGTGTCAAACTATTCGATGCAAAGTGTGACCCTGCCCAGCTCAACAGTTCTTGGGTCCCTTGAGCCTATAGCCAAGATAGTTGAAACAGACAATCCAAAAGACATTTGTGAAACTGCATCTGTTCCCAAGTCCAGCCAAGACCTGTTCCCAAGCCCAGCCAAGACCAGGAGCCACCAAACACAGCTCGCTGGCACCCTCCAGTGGACATTAGCCAATTAACGCCAGAACAGCAGAGTGAGGTAAAACAGATGTTATTTGAGGAGTTAGGTGCTTTCGCTCGAGAAGATGGTGACATTGGCAATATTCCTAGTTTACAAATGACTCTCAATCTGAAAGATGACATTCCAGTGCAGTGCTCATACACAGCTATCCCTACGCCACTACACAAACAGGTCAAAGAGTATATTCAGGACCTACTCGCTAAGGGCTGGATAGTGAAATCAAAGTCACCTTTTGCTGCACCTGTAGTATGTGTGCGAAAACGAGATGGCACGTTAAGACTTTGTATTGATTACAGACTATTAAACCAAAAAACAGTGCCAGACCGCCACCCATTTCCACATATCCACATATCTGGAATTTCCCCACTGTGGGACTAATAAAGGCATATCTTATCTTATCTTATCTTATATCCAGGATCTCTTAGACATGCTGGGGGCCACAGTTGGTTTAGCATTCTCGACCAAGGTAAAGCTTGCCATCAGGGGTACATGGCTGCATTCATCTCACCCTGGGGACTGTACAAATGGGTGAGGATCCCCTTCGGCCTCAGTAATGCGCCTGCAGCGTTCCAGCACAGTATGGAAGAAATGCTAAACACACTGCGTAATGTCTGCTGTATCCCGTATCTGGACAATATCCTTTGCTACTCAAAAAATGTTGTTGAACATGTTGAAGCTGTGCGCAAGGTCCTCAGAGCCCGGCAGCAGCACGGAGTTGGGCTGCGCCCAACAAAATGTGAACTGTTTAAAGCGGAGGTCAGGTATGTGGGTAGGCTGGTCTCAGCGGATGGGGTCAGGGTTGATCCCAAGGACACTGATGCGGTTAAGTCACTTGGCCAAAAGAAACCAACCAATGTGGGTGAGTTATATATTCAAGATTTTTCCAGAATCGCAAAGCCACTGTATAGCCTACTGCAAGTCAAGGGCTGCTCTGAAGACATACAGGTGAAAAACAAGAAGGGCAAAAGTGCTCAGCTACCTGCAAACTCCTATTAGCTGGACAAGTGAGCATGACCACACCCTCAAGCAGCTCATTGACATTTTAGCAAACCCACCAATCCTCGCCTATCCCAACTTTGAAATGCCTTTTGTCCTGCACACTGATGCCTGTGAAAAAGGGCTAGGGGCCGTGTTATATCAAAGGCAAAGTGGTAAACTGAAGGTCATTGCATACGGCTCACAAACTTTGACCCCAGCTGAAAAGAACTATTGTTTACACTCAGGTAAACTGGAGTTTTTAGCCCTTAAGTGGGGAGTTTGTGAAAAGTTTAGGGATTACATCAAATACAGGCCTGGTAAAACTAATGTGGATGCAGACACTCTATCGCGCCTCCCCCTGGACATTGACAGTTATTTTGGGGAGTGTACAGAGGAGCTTAGTAAAGATATTGTTTGGGAAGGTAGTGAGGCAGCCAGGAGCATTAGCACTAGTGCGCCCATGGAGTTAGTGTCCATTGATTACATGCACTTAGAAAAGAGCAGAGGTGGCTATGAATATATTCTAGTTGCAGTAGACCACTTTACACGCTTTGCTCAAGTGTACCCAACCCGAAATAAATCTGCACAAACGGCTGCTGAAAAACTGTGTACAGTGAACCCTCGTTTATCGCGGGGGTTAGGTTCCAGAAATAGCCCGCAATCAGTGAAATCCGCGAAGTAGGACAATTTTATATTTTACAATTATTCTACATGTTTTAAGGCTGAAAACGCTTCACCAGACACATTATACACCTTTCTGAGACTGGTATTAACATTTTCTCACATTTTTCTCTTGTTTAAACACTCAAACTTTTGTAGATTTTCATTAAAATATATTAATAGTGGGGGGAGGGGGCACGTGACACGCGGACACGTGCGCGCGGACACGTGTGTTTGTTTTGGTACCACATATCCATGCCATGTGCGAAAGTCGAGTGGAAAGCGACCTGGATATCATTTTGGGCAAGACTCAAGCCACTGCTAACAGTGCCAAACCGCTAACAGACGCCTTGAGCACCACAAGACCAGGTAAGACCAACCTGCGCTCACAAGAGTTGGTTGCATTTCACCCCGGGTCCAAAATCAGACCGCTATCAATGCGTCGCCAATACTCCACAGCTCTCTAGGACGGGGTCGGGTTCGTTCTCTCGGCGTGACGGGGAAGAGCCACTGTCTCCTCTGTGCGCGCGAGTGTCCTCCCCCCGCTGCGGCTCCCTCGAATGCGGCTCCCCCCGCTGCGGCTCCCCCGGCCCGTCCATGTTGATTCTTGGCTCTTCCATGGTCCGGCTCGCACTCTCTTCCATGGCTCGTGCAAGTAAACAAAGGCCACACCTCCTGTCACCCAGGCGCTCTCGTGAAGGAAATCAGAGACTCTGTCCCTACCATCCCTGGTCTAGACCTGGTTTAGTCCTGGTTTAGACCTGGTTTAGTCCTGGTTTAGACCTGCTTTAGACCTGGTTTAGTCCTGGTCTAGTCTCTTAGCTAATCAGGGCGCAGGACAGAACGTTACACTGAAAAAAAGTGTTACACTATAAAAAAAATTGAAAAAAAAAAAAAAAAAATTGGAAAAAAAAATCCGCGAAACAGCGAGGCCGCGAACAGTGAACCGCGATACAGCGAGGGTTCACTGTAGTGGCATTTTATTGTCAATTGTTAGCCAGATGTGTCATAACACACTGTACTTTGAGGAGACAGGATGGGAAGCAGCTGACCTACTGACCTTAACTTATCCAGGAACAATAACAAGTTTAATAGCCAAATATCAGACTGACCTGATCTGTTTTGGGAATGTGTTTGCGTAACTATGAAACCAGTGTGTGAGCATCCCAAATATGGTTGTGAGATGGGACTGTCTCGACTGGGGTATAACTGGACAGTCTGTGCCACATTTTGGGGCTGTTCGTCTTCATCCTAGGTCAGGATGTCAGACCTTGTCACCCGTTTCGCATCTTTTCTCTTAAGTTTCTCTATAGGCTCATATACAATATTTTGTAAATTGTAACTGCGTTTATCATTTTTGAATAAATACCATTTAATGCGTAACTCGGCCTCTGTGGATTTTTTGAAAGACACCACAACTGTTCAATGATTTTATCCCTCGGTTCAGTTACCCCGCCAAGCTGCACCATGACCAAGGCCGTGAGTTTGAGAATGCGCTGTTCAGGGGCCTTTAGCAGTTGTCAGGTATTGGCTACTCTCGCACAACACCGTACCCAGCTGAACAATTTAATCGTACTCTGCTGCAGATGTTAAGAACACTGGGGGAGAAGGAAAAAGACAATTGGAAAGACTTTTTGCCCCAGGTCTTTCATGCATATAAGTGCACAAAACATGAGGCCACCGGGTTTTTGCCACACTTTTTAATGTTTGGGCGCCACCCCCGCCTACCCGTAGATCTCGTTTGGTCTTAAAACTGAAACGGGGAATGAAATGCCACAAGGATACGTGCAAAAATGGTCAAAGAGGATGAAAGAGGCTTATCGAATCGCCTCCACTTACAGCCAACACCCTAGCGCCCGGGGTAAGAAGTATTATGACCAACATTGAAGGGAGATGTCTTGGAGCCTGGCGACTAGGGGGGTGCAAAATAATCGTCATGACAATGCATCGCGATACTAACTTTCACAATATACTGCATCGATTCTTGATGCCAAAAAACGATTATTATTAATTAATAATTTATTAATTATTAATACATATTTTTATTTATGTATTTTTTATTTTTTTTTTATAAATCCTATGCACTATTTTTCTTTGTGAAAGGGTATTGTTTGTTATGATGGTAGCTACCTCCAAAATGGCAAATGTTTGAACAGAGTTATGTATCAATTGAAGACACTACCCAGATACACAGCCACTAATATTTAAGTTATCCTCTTTTTTTGGGGGTATTTTCACTGAAGTATGTCGAATATATTGCAATGCATCGCAATAATTCAAATATCGTGATGCATCGTGATAGTATCACATCGCGGCATATGAATCATGATTCGAATTGAATCATGACTTCTTTGCCAATACCCACCCCTAATGGCGACAGGGTCTTGGTACGCAACTTAAGTAAAAGGGGAGGGCCAGGAAAGCTCAGGTAACGTGTTATTAACGAGCACTTTTCCTGGTTAGTGGGGGATTAAAAATTTAATGGTAGTGGGAACCTTTGTGCTGGGGGCGTGGCATCAGATTGGATTTGGCGGCGGAACTTCCCGTTTAGCCAAATGCAATCTGGATGTGAAAGCCAACGCTCTGTGTTTTTTGTTCTCTCACTGATATCGTGTTTTCACAGATTATGACATTTACTGTTATGTTCGCCCCGGTGCTTGGGGCCCGTAACATGTAGTTAGCCCTTTAGTAGATTAATCCCTTCAATTGGGAATGAAATGTGACTTAGAGATGCTGTACTTTGCTCTTTACATAGTACTGAATCTTGGGACGTCATCAAGACACTGAGCAGTTCTGAGAGCACAGATTCCTTTCTTTAGTGGACTGCAGGCTGCAACCTTGCCTGCCATAAGGCTTCTGTGTGATCAGGAGATGAGCTGAACGTGGCTGCTTCATAGATTCGCTGACTCACATGCGATCTGGTGTCGGGCCGTCCTGATCTGGTACAGGTTGACGTCCGCACGGGGATAGCCCTCCGCGTCCACCAGAGGCCCTTCCACACCCACGCCCTGCTGTTACACACACATCACACACAGTCACTCATTCAATCCAACTTTACACATGTCAGCACGGAGATTATTTTAGCATTTAGCAGTTTATATCAATACAGTGACACTTACGTCCTCCAGTACGTCATAATAGGCTTTGATCTGTTCTTCTATCTCATCTTTCTTTTTAATCAGGTTTCGGACGTCATCCATAGTCAGGTCCAAATGTTCACAGGACGCTTCTTTTGTCAGCCTCATCCCCGTGAGATGATCCGTGAGCTTGGTGCGTTGCGTTTTGTTTTGACTGTGTTTTTACTTCCGTAACAACATTCTTCTTCTCTTGTACGTCATGACGCAAGCGCATAGAAAGCTGCTTTACGCACACACTGACCCCGTGAGGTGAGGAATATTGGGACTTTGGGGTAATTTAACCCCCTTGTCCTTGTCAATGGTAGGCGTTGTTTTTAACTAGTATAGCAATGTCTCTTTTTAGACCTGGGTTTGCCCTGGTTTAGATCTAGAATAGAACTGTTTCAGGCCTGATTTAAATCTGGTGGTATTCTGAAGGCTGAATATTCTTTTAGGTTGTCCTTGGAGTGAAATGTTTGAGTACCACTGTTTTAAGGGATTTTAGCAAGTCTCACGCATTGAGAGTGTGACACACAATTCGATGTGTTCACAGCTCACACGCCACACATGGTATTTCTCACGCTGAAATTTTTTTAAGCAATTCAAAACTGTAGCCACTGTTCACAGCGCTTCTGTGCCCAGAAAATCGGTAAGTTAATGCAGGCACCGCGCGTTTTCAGCGAAAAAAAAGTCACTCGCACACCAGTACTGGAGTTGAGCGATCAGCTGTAAGGCCGATCAGCTGTGCGCGAGCCGCGTGAATGTTTACGCGGCAGAGAAGAAGAAGAATCCTTAACTTGCTACGTTAATGCTACGTAAGAATGAACTCTCGTCTCGGGACACGGGATAAGTTCGGGATATGTCCTTTTCTCCGGAGCTCCGGATTATTAAAGACCGTGACACGTGCATACATGAATACGAGTGACCGCGTTTTTATGGGTGGGTAAAATCAGATTATTTCTGCATCTATTTCGGAACTAAACCAGAACTAAACCAGGACTAAACCAGAACTAAACCAGGACTAGACTAGGACTAAACCAGAACTAAACCAGGACTAAACCAGAACTAAACCAAGACTAAACCAGGTCTAAACCAGGACTAAACCAGGACTAGACCAGGACTAAACCAGAACTAAACCAGGACTAAACCAGAACTAAACCAAGACTAAACCAGGTCTAAACCAGGACTAAACCAGGACTAGACCAGGACTAAACCAGGACCTAGCCAGGACTAAACCAGAACTAAACCAGAACTAAACCAGGACTAAACCAGAACTAAACCAAGACTGAACCAGGTCTAAACCAGGACTAAACCAGAACTAAACCAGGACTAGACCAGGACTAAACCAGGACCTAGCCAGGACTAAACCAGGACTAAACCAGAACTAAACCAGGACTAAACCAGAAGTAAACCAGGACTAGACCAGGACTAAACCAGAACTAAACCAGGACTAGACCAGGACTAAACCTGGACCTAGCCAGGACTAAACCAGAACTAAACCAGGACTAAACCAAGACTAAACCAGGTCTAAACTGGGTCTAAACCAGGATTCAACTGGGACTAAACCATGACTAAACCAGAACTAAACCAGGACTAAACCAAGACTAAACCAGGACTAAACCAGAACTAAACCAGGACTAGACCAGGACTAAACCAGGACTAAACCAAGACTAAACCAGGTCTAAACCAGGACTAAACCGGGACTAACCCGGCACTAAACCAGGTCTAAACCAGGTCTAAACCAGGACTAAGCCAAGACTAAACCAGATCTAAACCAGGTCTAAACCAGGACTAAACCAGGACTAAACCAGGATTTAACCAAAACTAAACCAGGTCTAAACCAGGACTAAGCCAAGACTAACCAGATCTAAACCGGGTCTAAACCAGCACTAAACCAGGACTAAACCAGGTCTAAACTAGGACTAGACCAGGTCTAAACCAGGACTAAGCCAAGACTAAACCAGATCTAAACCGGGTCTAAACCAGGACTAAACCAGGACTTAACCAAAACTAAACCAGGTCTAAACCAAGACTAAGCCAGGACTAAACCAGGTCTAAACCAGGACTAAGCCAAGACTAAACCAGATCTAAACCGGGTCTAAACCAGGACTAAACCGGGACTAAACCAAAACTAAACCAGGTCTAAACCAAGACTAAGCCAAGACTAAACCAGGTCTAAACCAGCACTAAACCAGGTCTAAACCAGGACTAAGCCAAGACTAAACCAAAACTAAACCAGGTCTAAACCAAGACTAAGCCAGGACTAAAACAGGTCTAAAACAGGACTAAACCAGGACTAAACCAAGACTAAACCAAGACTGTGTGTGATAACATATTATCCTGTGCATTATTGAATGATAATATGGACTTTTAGTTATAAAAGCATTTCCATATTAACAAAGTACCTTCTAATTCTGCCCTGCCCTTCCACCATCCCCCCGGTTTCATTTTATAACTCGACCCCTCCCCCCCGGTCCTCGGGAAAAAAGTCACTCGCCCCCCCCCTTTATTGAGATCAATAAAGTCAGTTCTTTTTCTTCTTACATAATAGTTTCCACTGCACAAATCTGTTCAGAATCAGAACCCTCCTTTTGTAAATGACCCTGTCTTGCAATCGACTAGATTTTCAACATTCAAAGTGGCAACTCAGATGAGAGACTCATGTGAGGCTCATTCTGCTTTCTGCGATGATCCAATCATTTTAAGACCCAAAACACCACCTGAATGGGACTCATGGCCAATGCTTTTGTTAATTAAGCATAAATCAGCATTACAATTGTTACCAGTATTTGATTTGAACATCATATCTGGGGACACAGTTAGGCCATGATCATGAAATTTAAAATAAAAAAAAATTATACATTTTTTATTTAGCCAATTTTTAGGCTCAACGGTTACACAGTGAGGCTCACATTGTGTAGTATGGAGTGTTTGCCTACCATTTTGTTCAAATCACTCACCAAGCTAAAGGATTTAAGTATGTTCAGAGGTGGTAAACAAAATAAGTGAACAGCATTATTTGGTCATTTAGATTATTTTATTAGACCAGTAGAAAACATCCCCAAGAAAACACAGAAGTCAGTAAGGAATGAATCAGCTTAGTCTTTATAATTAAACTATACTTTGTATGAACTGTGTGTAAACAGTACAGCCACTTGGTTTCATCCACAGACACAGGAAAGGCATAGAAGCTGGCCCTCCCCACAGGGGAGTTCATGAGAAATATCACATTTGTGGAGTTTTTACATAGTTATACCTTCATTTTCACCAAGGAAAAAAAGTGCAATTTACTGTTTTAGAAAAGCTTCTTTGTCTAAACCTCTATACCCACCTATGTTTGGATACATGGGTCACGTCAATCACACATACTGTACACCCATTTACATTGATTAGGAGAAATACTGTAGTCCAAATGATTTACACAGGAATCTTTAGAGAATAGTGCAATAGTGTTTTTCCTCTTCAAATGACTGTACAATCTGAACTTTGACCTGATTTTCAAATAGTGGTAAAACAGATTCTGCTGTTGAATTTATGACAAGTGTGTTGTGCTACTAAACATTGGTATTGCATAGTGGACATGTGCCTTAAAGTGCAGTCCTATGTACAAGCTGTTTGCTAGCTCTAATGGACCAGTCACGTACCGCAAAGGTCAACTCTAGCGTTCTCTGCTGTGTTCTGGTCCATGTGAGGTCAGTGTGGGGAGCTTGTCCGGTGAAGTGTTCCCCATGAATAAAAGAGTCATTTGAAATGAAAGCAGCTGAAGTTAAAGGGATAGTGCGTTTTTTTAATGTTAATCTGCAGGGTAGTTAGCATTTGCATATTGTCTCTCTAGATTCGTATCAATGCACCCACGTTAGCTCTATTGCCTGTTCACTCGTAAACTTCCCCTTACGGTGGACCGCATCCGCCGTACACTTCCGCTAAAGGTTAACAGGCTACTAATAAATAATAGACGCGGAGTAATACGAATCGACACGAGATGCAAACGCCAATTACGCTGCTGGATTTTTCGTGGGGCGCAAATATATCACTTTTCGGACAAATGTTTTGTTTTGAGAAAAAAAACAAGCTTTATTAACAGTCCCCACGAACTTACCGAACCTACTTACGTGAGATCCAGAACCCGAGCAGAACCGGGCTGAGCGGAAACTGTCAGAGGTAAGCCAGTCTTACCGCACATAACTTTTAGAAGGAAACCCATTTAACATAGAGATTAACATAAAAACAAACAAAAAAACCCAAAACAAACGCACTATCCCTTTAAGAGCTTCTCTAACAAACAGACCTAAGCTGTACTGTAGCACACTGACTTTAACAGTCCGTCTGTGCAGGGCTGAAGCTGCCTCTCCCCTCTGCATTAGGAGAGGGTTGGCTCTGTGCACTAATCTCTTTCTGAACCAAAGCAAAAGTGGCCGTAGTCTCATCTAACTGAGCTGTAACTGTCTCCATCCACTGGTGCAGCTGTGTGCTGAGGGCATCCATGCCCTGGTCCAGGCTCTCCTGCCTTGCCTTGAGTTCCTCCAGTAAGTGTTGGGTGCTTTTTGTCTCCTGTTTGCTCCGGTGTCTAGCAGAGGGGGCTCTCTGGTGCTGCATGTAGCCTTCAAACTCCTCTGGGCTGAGGTTCAGAGAAGGACCATCCAGCTTTTCAATGAAGGCCACGGCACAAGACTGCAACAGACATTCACAGCAGATGAGAAAGTCTGTTTTAATTTCCAGTATCGTTTACAGTAAAGTTTACAGAACAACCTAAGACACTGCAGCTCCACTCAATAGTATCATGTAGCATTTTTGACTCTCACCCTTATACGCTTATGTATTCTGATAGAGATGTCAATATCAAATTAGTGTTTAGATTCTTGTGAGAATAAACATCATGATGAGTTACTGACACATGAATAAACAACAGTGAAATCTTTCATTTTTCATTCCTTTCTATTTTAGAAAGTTCCATATTAATATCCAAAAGTTCAGCTCAATTTACACAAAATTAAAATGTAGTATAGAAAATGTAAGAAGTAGTTAACATATAGAGAAAAACATTTAATAAGATGGTGTGTCCAAACTAGGGATGTCAACAATTAAATCGACTTACGATTAATTGTCGATCAAGATGTTGGTCGAACAAAATACATTAACTGTAATTAATCGCGGACACGCGCACCCTTGTGGTCATGAAACCAGCAAGGCAACCGCGCTGCGTCAAGCTCGACTCACAGCCGGCCGCAGGCGCCAACGGCACTGCTCAGCAGCCCCGGTGTACGCACGGGCCTTGCGCGTACACCGGGGCTGCTGAGACCTGGTCCAGTCCTGGTTTAATCCAGGCCCAGCCCCGGTGCTCGCACGTACACCGGGAATGCATAGTCTCAGCCCTAGCCACAAACCAGCCGCACGAAACCAGCAGCGGCACGTGGTGGTTTAATCCTGGTTTAGTCCAGGTCTAGACCTGGTCCAGTCCTGGTTTAGTCCAGGCCCAGTCCAGGTTTAGTCCACGTTTAGTCCTGGTCTAGTCTCTTAGCCAATCAGGAAGCAGAACACAATGTTACACAAAAAGAAATGTTACACTATTTTAAAAAAAATAAAATAAAATAAAAATCTGCGAACCGCGATAGAGCGAGGGATTACTGTATTTTGTTATTCAGCATCAATACATTCGTCTGCTTTTTACTAAGGAATAATTAATTGAGGAATATACAATATAATAATACTATGATATATTTTTGACTCAGTGTTATGTATACTAGGCCTATAGCTTATATTTTTAAAGACCCTATTGAAACACTAAAATTCAGGTGAAAAACACCGCTTATCAGTTAATCATTGATCGATCGATAAGGTCAATCAACTATCAATTAATGAATTAATCGATAATTTGCATCCCTAGTCCAAACTTTTAATTGGAAGTTTATCGTACTTCAAAATGTTATCGTGCCAGGCCTAACTGTAGCTCTCCACTCACCAGGTTAGTGAAGAAGTAACCACTCTCCCCGGCCATCAGGCTGTGTGGCAGACCAAAGCGGATCATGTACTGCATGTTGGAGTGGAGGCGTGGAGGGTTGGCTTTGAGCAGCACGTACACCAGAGCGGACAGGAAGTCGTCCGCGTTAGCCGGCTCACTGCTGGACACGGCCAGAGCCTCGAAGATGTGGTGGCAGCATTTGATCAAACAGGCCAGTTTGTCCTGAGGGGCGCGCTTGGCATCAACCTCAATTATGGCTGAGAAAAAAACAAAGGTTATTCTAGTCTGTGTGGTGTGCCTGTTCTAAAAATAATAATAATAATAATAATAATAAATATAGCCGCAAGCGGCGATGATCGGTCCTCGCTTGCACTCGCTGGGGGGGTGGTGCTAACGCGCAATTTTCCTCCCCTTTTTTCTAGCTGGATGCATGTGTGAGTTTGTGCGTTATCTGGATACATTTGTGTTGAATGCCTGGGGTTGAGGTGGGGAGGGGTTGTTTGTTTTGCTTTTTAATTTCAATTATTTTAAGAGGGTCAATCATAAGCCTTTCCTGCACTGTTCTGTTATTTTCTTTTTCCTTTGTGTCAGGGATGAAAGTGGCCAAACATGAAAAAAGCGGAAAGTCACGCCCCCCCCCCGGCTGGAAAATTTAAAATTTCTGAAATTTGGATTTCTATATGCTATATGTTAGCAATAAAGTAAAACTACATAAAAGTACCAAAAAAAACACATTTTATTAACAGGTAGGCCTACTAGTAGTATATATTGGATTTGTTTTTGCTTTGCACTTCGTCTAATCAGACCGCATTGAGGAGAAGCTTATGCGCGCTAAAAGGCGCAGGTGAAAAAGCGAGGAGCGACGCGTTAAGCGAGGCACGGGCAGGTAGGATGAGGTATAGGATGTTTTATAAAGTTTAACCTGTGTACACGCAATGGTACACACTGTTGCGAAAGAGCTGCGCTCGCTCGCTCGGTCCGCGGCTCCAGACACGGGCTCGCGCGGCCCGCAGTTTAATACGAAGTTTAATACGAAGTTTAATACGAGACATGTACTTTTGTTCTGAATACGGGACGATTCTGTTTTTCAAGAGACTGTTGGCGACCCTAAACACAACTATACATATATATACACCCAAAATCTTTGTCAACGAATTTGCACAGATATAAAAAAAAAATTAAAAAAAAATTACCCCACAGCTGAAAAAAAAGCGGAGATCCGCTAAAAAACGGAACTCTTTCATCCCTGTTTGTGTGTATTTTTGTTCTTTTAAATGCTGGGTGCAAACATTAATAAATCAATTGAATAAATAAAAATATGAGGACAGAAAATGGTGCCTTTGACACCAGGTCACATGGCCTATCCAATATGGCTGGCTGGTTGCCTAGCAACGACGTAATATACTTTTTTATTCCTATTCCCATGATGCATCTATGTACAGAATTTGGTGTGGCTATACCAAACTTTGTCGAGCATCCTATTGGCGGGGACAGAGGTTTGGCCTGTTACCACGGCAACACGATGTGAGATGGCATGGGGGTGTCACTATATTTTTTGATCGAGACCGTGTCACGAATGTGTGGTCCAAATTTGGTGTGTCTACGGCAAAGTAAAATTCTTCTTTTCCATGCAATTACCCTAGGGGGCGCTATTATGGCCATTTCAGATTTTTTTATGTCAATCTGTTCAGGGCCAGGGTGTACACCAACGAGTAAAGTTTGAGTGAAATCAGCCAAACTATTAGCACATTATCACTCGTCCAAGTTTGACAGGAAGTAGCGCCGTCACCACCAGGTCACATGGTTTATCCTATATGGCTGGTTGGTTGCCTAGCAATGGCGTAATGTACCTTTTTGTTCCTTTTCCCATGATGCATCTGTGTACCAAATTTGGTTTGACTATGACAAAGTTTTTGCCTGGCGTCCCATTGGCAAGGACAGATGTTTGGCCTGTTGCCATGGCAACACGATGGGACATGGCGTGTTGGCGTCATTGACTTTTTTGATCGAGACCCTGTCATGAATGTGTGTACCAAATTTGGTATATCTACGACAAAGTAAAATTTTTCTGTTCCATGCAATTACTCTAGGGAGCGCTATAACGGCCATTTTAGATTTTTTTTTTATATCAATCTGTTTAGGCCTGGGGTGTCCACCAAGGATTAAAGTTTGAGTGAAATCGGCCAAACTATGAGTGCATTATCACTCGTCGAAGTTTGATCAGAAGTGGCGCCTTCGCCACCAGGTCGCATGGTCTATCCAATATGGCTGGATGGTTGCCTAGCAATGGTATAATATACTTTTTTGTTTCTATTCCCATAATGCATCCGTGTACCAAATTTGATTTGACTACACCAAAGTTTTTGCCAGGCGTCCCATTGGCAAGGACAGATGTTTAGCCTGTTACCATGGCAACACGATGGGAGATGGCGCGGGGGCGTCATTGAGTTTTTTGATCGAGACCCTGTCAAAAATGTGTGTATCAAATTTGTAAAATTTTGCACTTCTATGCAACCTCCCTAGGGGGCGCTATAACACCCACACATGTGTGCACATGTGTGCCCACAAAACGATTACAATTTTGCCGCCACGGGCGGTGCCACCGTGCCAGGTCAGCGGGCACAAGTCACTGACATGAGTGCCACTATGCTTGGAAACAGGAGAGCGCTTCGCGCTCTGTCTCAGCTCATGCGGGCCAACAAAGTTTTGGGGTGACATGGCGCAGGCGATGCCACCGCGCCATGTCAGCGGGCACCAGTCGTTGACATGCGTGCCAGGTGCTTAAAAAGGGGAGAGCGCTTCGCTTCGCACTGCAGAACTGTTATAATAGGCTGGATGTCTCTGTAAATCACGCCCAGAGAACTTGGACCACAAACGAGCTACGCAATGCGAGATGCGTTTTTTTATTTGCCTGGAGGCACGCGAGTGTTTCCAGGCTCGGATGTCCTTTATCCGAGCCTTCGAACCTCTGAAACAGCAGTGGTTTAATTTTATTTTCTGTGGAAATTTGTTTTTTTAATGCAACTCCTCTCATATCTTCCTCCGTGCTTACACACACGGAAGTGGTGCGCACCGCACCGCTAAAACAAGGAAACAGCGGCGCATTTGGCCATGCCCCACCTGCTGCACTGGCCTGTCTCTGTCCTCCTCATTTGCATTCAAGGAACAACGCCCATAATAAAGTGTTTGAGAGACATATTTATGACTGACTGTGTTAATGAGGCTTTCTCATGCACTGAGTCTTGATTTTGAAGGATTCATTTACAGTATTAGGGAACCATTAAGGTGCCATATAAAAGCATCAAGAAGTACCAGGTCATGGGATCTTTAAAAATATGGTCTCAATTTAGAACCAATTTTAAATTCAAAGGTTCCTTAATTTCAGCTCCTATTCAGCGTAATGTCCATTTCACTCCATCCTTAATAGACACATCTTTTCAGCACTGGCATAAGAGGACTAAGATGCATTAAGGATCTTTTTAAAAATGATAAATTAATTTCCTTCAATCAGCTAAAAAACGACTTTGATGTCCCACAATCAGATTTTTTTATATATATCTCCAAATATATTGGAGATATCTCCAAATACATAGTTTTGTCAAAACAGTTTTCTCTTTAACCTTGGCTCCAAAAACATGGCTTGATGAATGTCTAGATTTGAATCCGCTTGATAAAGGCTTGGTGTCAGTCATTTACAATAAAATGCAAGGTGCAGCATCCCCATCATTGGGCCATCTAAAAATTCAATGGGAAGAGGAACTAGGTGAACATTTCACAGATAACACTTGGCAAAAAGCAATTACAAGAATTCATTCAACATCGTTCTGCATAAGACATGGCTTATTATAGTTTAAGGTACTGCACAGGCTACATCTGTCGCCAAATAAGATCGCCAGAATATACCCTGGTGCGGATGGCTCCTGTCTGAGGTGTGATCATAGCCCAGCTAACCTGAGTCACATGTTCTGGTTATGTCCCCGTCTAAATTACTTCAAAACAATTTCATTCATATGCAAAACGAACACTGTAGCAAATAGTGGAACAGCTTTGTTTGGGGCTGAAAGAAGGCAACCCCACCATCTTTCAGGCGTTGGGTGGAATAAGTCTTCTCCCATTTACAGCTTGAACACTTAAAGGGATAGTGCGTTTAAAAAAAAAAGTTAATCTGTATGGGTTTCCTTCAAAAAGTTACGCGTGTTGACAGCTGCTTACCTCTGACACTCTCAGCTGATCCCGGTTCGGCTCGCTTTCTGGAGCCCAAGTAAGTAGGTCCGGTAACTTCTCTGGAACATGAAATAAAGCTTGTTTTTCTTCTCAAAACAAAACATTTGTTAGAAAGGTGATATATTTGTGTTCGAAATGGTTGTCCACGAAACATCCAGCAGCGTATTTCGCATTTGCGTATTGTCTCTCTCCACTCGTATCACTACGCCCATGTTAAAGGGATATGCCACCCCCAGGTCAAATTTGGGCATCTCCCCACAGTCCAGAGACTAAAATAAGTGGTGGAAAGCGTTTTCCTGGTCACCCAGCCATTGTCCGAGTCTGTCGCCACTGACCGCCGCGGTATCTGCAGCTCCTCCGCCTTAGACTGGAGTCTAACGTCGCCAGAGAAAGATTTCGGCCAAAAGGAATTATTTTGCTCGATGCGTTTTCCAATTACTTTCTGTGTAGTGCGCATTCATATCGAGTGCAAATAAATGTGCAAATCAACACGGAGAGCTTGCCTTGGTCATTTTGGGTGGGAACCATTTTCCAGTGCGGAAGAATAAAGCCGAATCACGCAGCACGCTGCCAGGGGAATCCCAGTTACGCACCGGGAAGGGAGTTCCCCTGTTGCACAACGTGGTGCGTGATTCGACTGTATTCTTCCGCACTGGAAAATAGTTCCCACCCAAAATGACCAAGGCAAGCTCTCCGTGTTGATTTGCACATTTATTTGCACTCGATATGAATGCGCACTACACAGAAAGTAATTGGGAAACGCATCGAGCAAATTAATTCCTTTTGGCCGAAATCTTTCTCTGGCGACGTTAGACTCCAGTCTAAGGCGGAGGAGCTGCAGATACCGCGGCGGTCAGTGGCGACAGACTCGGACAATGGCTGGGTGAGCAGGAAAACGCTTTCCACCACTTATTTTAGTCTCTGGACTGTGGGGAGATGCCCAAATTTGACCTGGGGGTGGCATATCCCTTTAACTCCATCAGCCTGTTCACCTTCAGCGGATGTCTACGCTGAAGTTTACAAGTGAACAGGCTGATACGAGTGATACGAGTGGAGAGAGACAATAACGCAAATGCGAAATGCGCTGCTGGATGTTTCGTGGACAACTGCTTCGGACGCAAATATATCACCTTTCTAACAAATGTTTTGTTTTGAGAAGAAAGACAATCTTTATTTCATGTTCCAGAGAAGTTACCGGACCTACTTAGGTGGGCTCCAGAAAGCGAGCTGAACCGGGATCAGCTGAGACTGTCAGAGGTAAGCCGGTGTCAACACATGTAACTTTTAGAAGGAAACCCATACAGATTAACATAAAAAAAACCTGCACTATCCCTTTAAGAAATACTGTAAATGGATCAATTCAAACTATTACAAAACCTGGCACCCATTCATATTTCGAATCCGAACCAGTCAGTAACTACTCCACACGCTAAAGCCCCCTTAAATGTCCCTTTCTAAATTTAATTCAATTCTTTAAATTTTTTAAGAGTTTTATTTTGTTTTTTTTGGTTTACTTTTTATTTATTTGGCCTGCTGTCCTGTTGTCTTCTGTGTAACTGTCTATGTATGTTTAAATATTGCTTAAAAATCAATAAAAAGAATTGAATAATAATTGGTGGTGGGAAGCTACTTTCTGTAGCCACAGCTGCCTTGGGGCAGACTGAGGGAAGCGAGGCTGCCAATCTGCACCATCAGCCCCTCCGACCACCTCCAACACTCACACACACAGCACTTTCATACTAGGCAATGTGGGTGACATGTCTTGCCTAAGGACACAACAACAGTTTTTTGATACTGGCGCCCCCCTGTGGCACCTGGAATTCCCAGCGGTCTCCCATCCAAGTACTAACCAGGCCCTGCCTTGCTTAGCTTCTGAGATCTGACGGGATCAGGCTTTAACAGGCAGGTATGGCCACAAAATGGGGAATAATGACATGGGAGACAGAGGCTGTGATTACATGTACAGATAAGATTATTGTGAGATCTAAAAGATGATTCAAATACAATGTAAACAGCAAAATCATTTCCTTTCTTTGTGATCATGGTCCCTCTGATCATTCACATCAGATACTGTAATTTAGGTGCATTTAAATAACCTTAAAGGCCCAGAATCAGATTTTGGTGTATGTGTGAAGTTACCAGTGATAGCAGGCAGAAAGGGCTCTCCAAGGACTCCAGTCTTCCTCTCAGGGAAAGGCACCTCTAACATCTCAGGAGTCACCCAGTTTAACGACCTGTCAACACACGCACACACGCACACACGCACACAGACACAGACAGGAGGTAATTCTCAAATGTTAGACCCTAATCAGCATTTGAAAAGTATTACTTTTAGCTCCCCCCATCTGTATTAAAGGTCCCATGACATGGTACTTCTTGATGCTTTTATATGGTGCCTTAATGGTTCCCCAATACTGTAAATGAATCCTTCTTCAAAATCAAGACTCAGTGCATGAGAAAGACACATGTACAGAGTCAGAGTTAGAATATCTCTCTCTGAACAACTCATTCTGGGCCTTGTTGCTTGAATGCAAATGAGAAGGACACAGATAGGTTAGAGGAGCGGGTGGGGGGGGCCAAATGCGCCGCGCTGTGTGCTGGCCCCACTTCCGTGTCTTAAGAACGGAGGAGGAAAGGAGAGCCTTTTCAATGAAAAAAAAAACACATTTTCACAGAAAATAAAATTAAACCACTGCTGTTTCAGATGTCCAGAGGCTCAGATAAAGGACTTCCGAGCCTAGAAACACTCGCACGTGCCTCCAGGCAAATAAACGCATTTCGTAGCTCATTCGCGGTCCAAACTCTCTGGGCGTGATTTACAGAGACGGTGGGTAGACATCCAGACGGGGGGGGGGGGGGGGGGGCTGCATTTTTCAATGTGACGTCACATAGTTGCCTTGTTCAGAATCGCCCGTTTGAGCTGTGTTTTTTTCTAACGCAGAAAAGGACCGCAAATGCTCAGTTTAGACATTTCGCAACTTTTAGCCATGGGGGGGGGGGGGGGCCTAAACAGGGTAGGGGAGCTCACATTAACGTTCAAAAACCTCAGAAAGTGAAAATTTCATGCCATGGGACCTTTAAATATTATTAGCTTGTAGAATGTTAAGAGGTCATCTGAAACCCAGCATTTGCCCAGCCCTATCAAGATCAGACAACCCATACTCACACAAAGGATCTGCTCTACTCTGTCTAGTGTTAAATCTCAAAAGGAGCTGAGATTTGACTCTAACAAGCCAAGCTTAAGATCTGGGTATGGGTCCCAGAGCACTGTACTGCAGCAGTCCACTGCTCCCGAGTGCAGCAGCATTGAGGGATGGGTCAAATGCAGAGAATAAGGGACTCATAAAGTAACCTGTATGACAGTGAGCATCCTGTAGGACTGACCGTATTCTCCTCTGCAGAGACAGGTCTCTCTGCTCGTCGTCACATGAGTCGTGGCAGAAGACCCACTTGTGCAGGCGTGTCATGATCAGCTTTTCTACATGCTCCATGACCTGGTGCACCTGGGACTCCGGCAGGCCTGGAGATCACCCAGAGACAGAGAGACCAGACTCAGCATAATCTAGAACATAATCTATACCTCTGGTAAGGCCACAAAACACACTGAAGAGAATGTGTTTTCCACATTCAAGAACTTAATGTTTTAATTTCAAATAGAGAACCTTTATAACTCTACTAACTCTATGAGCAACTCACTGTTTTGAAAGAAATATTCAAATTGAATTCCACAAAGGTTGAACCATATAATTTTTGTTATGGTTTTGGTCAAAGACAATATTAATATTGTGGCTTAAAGTAATTTCATCTGAAAATAACAAAGATGCTTTAGTGACTGAATAATACCAAAAGAAAAGGGAAGAGAAACTTTACACAATTGGTTTCAGAAAGACAGGCCCAGTGATTAAATATGATTTGATATATACATTAGATACAAACCAGCACTAAATAAATTATTAGCATTTTGACAGACAAACACAAATTCTATTTTCACCTTCAATTTCAAATTACAGGCAGTTAAAATTGCACTTTAGACTTTGGGTGCAGTCTCTCTTTACTCACCACTAAAATATTCAGCAAAAGTCTGGTAAAAATCCTGGACTAGATCAGACTGCTTCTGCACTGGCAGGTCCTGTACAGAAGGAAAAACACTTGAACCTCATAGGGTACGTTGGAAATGTAGTACTTGTAGCACTACTACCATACATGGTACATACATGGTAGGCTTCCATAGTGTTGAGGAAGGCCGTACAGCGGGACTGCAGGCGCTGGGAGGGAGGGCTTCGCAGAACCTTGAGAAAACCAGGGAAGTCTCCAGGCTCCAGGCTCTGGTAGGCCTTCAGTGGGCTGCTGTGGATCTCTATCGGCTCTAGCAAGAAAATGTAAAAAAAAATAAATAAAAAAAAATAATTGTGTGCACTTTTCAATGCATAACTGTTCTTCATATCTGCACTTGGGAGATAAAAAGAGCCTTCATATGTATTTACAGTAGAGTGAATTATGAACCACTAAACATCACAATGTTTGTAGGTTTGTCAGTACATCCAGTGCAAGCACACAGAGACTGAAAGTGCATAAGACAGGTTAGACTACACATTTCACTAAAACATAGTCATCATCATTATATGCTTTAGATGTTTTTCTATTTTATTATTATTTTTAATTATTTTATTTCCTGGTTGGACTTGGACAGCAGTTGTGACACACACTGAGGTAACCGTATAAGTGTTACCCAGCAACCATAATGTTAACAGAGGCCAAAAATTAGACCAATAAAAATAAATAAATAAGTTCCTTACATGTAAATTGGATTGCATTTAGTAGGATATATACATATATTCCCTGAATAAATAATGGCATGTTTTTCAGTGGAATAAAAACTTCTAATAATGAAAAATAACTTTAAATTTAGCTTATTTAAATTTAAAAAAAAAAAAAAAAAAAAAAAGTTACTATGGCTTTAAAAAATACTCAAAAACAGTTCAAATTTTAAACATGCCTGGTAGAATTTAAATTTGAATGACTGAAATCTGAAGTCTAAACTACAGGGTTAGCAACTTTTACACAGAATAAAAGAAGAAGAAGGTTATTACTTGCAGAGGGAATCATATCACTTCTTTAACAAGTGCAGTTTTTTGCAAATGTAATAATCACAAACACTCAAGTTGGGATTTGGTTCTGGTTGGATTTACCCCCCCCCCTACCTGGTTTAGGTGAAGATGGGCTTCCCCAGAACAGCTTTCTCATGGTAAGGATGCGACGGCTTTTCTCACTGTTCTTCTTCTCCTCAAACTTGGAGAAAGTGACTGGTGTCCCATCACTGCTGGCTCTGCAGGTCAAACGGAGGTACAGGTTAGGACTTGTACCGTGGTAGTCATGCGTTTTGGTGTACAAACCCAGTACCTCTTGTCCTGTGGGTGTGCTCCAGTGGCACAGGCTCTCTCTCGCCAGCACTTGGAGCAGTAGCCTTGCCACACCGGGTTGCCATAGTAACCACATGAGTTCTTACACAGGAGCTCCTGCTGGGACACACGGATGCCCCTCTGCTTGTCCGTCCACATGGTGCAGCTTTATATGACTGAAATCAGACAGATCATCAAGAGTTTAGACAACTTCAGAGACAAGTGCGTATGACAGGTTTGGATCATTCTCTCATTTGCACTTCATTTGGTCTGCATACATTGTCAAAACAAAGCAGGTATATAATGGTAATTCAAGTTGTAATGGAAGTAAATATTAATAGCTCCTTCGAGTTAAAAGCAGTTAAAGCATCTGGTGTTACTTCTTACATTAAGTTGAGAAGTGATCAGAAGTGATTTAACCCATCAGCAGAAATCGATTTCCATTTAATGAAAGAGATCAAACACATCCTAACAGTGATGGCTGCATTAAACATGGAGCAGATGTGATTTGCTCTTTCACTACATTTCATTAGGAATATCTGATCTCAGAGCAGTCAGCGCTGCTTTGTGTTAAACTTCTTTCTTGCCTCTTCTCCATGAGGGACACAGAAAGAAAGAAACTCTGCTCCCAATAATGCAGTGAGCAGCTTCTTTTGCATTTCCTGTGCAATTTCCAAGGCAAGAAACTAAGTGAGGAAAATAAAACCACATTTTCTTCCAAACAAATTAATTTGAACTTTAAATTAGATTAATCAATTTAATACATTTTTTGCTCAGCCCTAATCTGGTGGGATAATACCTTTTGTAAATATAAATGATAGTTTTACACCAATAAAGAAGCAATTTGCAAAGAAAAGTTTCATCAAATGTATTGCATATACACATACAAATGATTATAAACATACATATAAGAAAACATAAACAATATACACAAAGATTACATGGCATAGGGGCAGTTAAATGATTCAGATCGATAATTTCAGTTCTTTATAAATTGATAACATGTAATTAGTTTGTTTATTTGGAAGGTTTTCTAATTATTTAAAATAATATGTTAGATTGCATTTGAACTGAAAGATATTAAGATTGGTATTATTTCGCTTACAAAAAAAAACAAAACAATATTTTCCTTTTTAAAAAATCAATATGGTTATCAAATTAATAAAATAAAATATCTCTTTTCTTAGTTCCCACACCACAAAGATTTAAAAAGGTTTTCAGTTTCACACCAAAAAACTTAACATACATTCATAAAAAACAGATTCATTTTCTCTATTACAGGACGTAGACTTCTATTTTAGAGAGTTGCATATTGACAACATCGTTTTGGGAGAATGCTCTCCAAATGTTCGGCACAGTTTACACGAGAAACACATTTTTATGATACTTTAAACATTATATCAACAAGATAAAGGAGTTTACTGATAGTTAAACTGTATTTGGCAAATAATAATCTCTGTTACTCCTACAGCAGACTCGAGCTGCTGTGAGTGGGAGCTGCAGAGTGAGGAGGTGCTGCACAGCTCTGGGTCAAACAGCATTCTCAGTGAAGGCTTCACATCTGTGGAACTCTTTGCCTCTGGAGTTTAAGTCACAGACGGACATTAGACTTTTCTCCACAAAAGTAAAAAAGTGGCTTAAAGAAAATCAGAAATGTGAACACTAACTGGATATAGTATAGTAGGACAAGTGGGACCAATGCTTTTAATGCTCTTGTTTTGTTTTTTTGTCCTCTGTGTGTTATTTGTGTTGTTTTATGTTTTTAAAAGCCTAACCAGGGACGGGGGCTGCGAATTAGCCTGTGGCTACAAGCCTTATGTACATGAATGTCAGTGACCTATATGGTGGCAATGTTTTCAATGTACTGTCCCTGTCAAATAAATAAATAAAAATGGTTGTTATGCAACAATTATGGAATTCCCTCATATGAAATTCCCTAGCCTGTTCACATGACTTCCAACTAGGAAGTCAAATTTAAAACCTAAAATGGTTAACGTTAGTTAGATTTGGAGGGATGAACGTTTTAGGTACTTTCCCCATTGTGAAGAAGTCTACAAGTGACAGTTTTATGTTGACAATATTAAAGGAACTGCATGTAGTCTGCACTCTCCCTGCTTTAAAGTACTACAATCACAACTGAACCTGTGTTGCCAGACTCTTAACCTGCAGATAGAGGACACATCCAAGCTTTTCTCATTCTCAGTATGGACAGGCCTTTCACTCCAGAATTCACTCACTAATTTCTTGAACGACTACTATACTTTTCCTTGAGTAAATAGAATTTCTTTTACTTTAGTACTATTTTTGCTACTGTACCCATAGATAACAGATTGATCAAATAAGCACAGATTAAGTGACCAAGATAGAGCATGTTAACATGTGCAAGACAGCCCAATAGCGTCACCTCGAATTCAGATTTTAATTACTTTTTCCCAAAATTTGAAGGTTAAATCCCTCCAGCGTGACAGTCAGCTGATGGAAGATTAGAGGAGCAACAGGCTAATGCTAGCACACAAAGCATGTAAATATAGACTAATGCTATTTATTTTAATCACAGTAATTCATGTATTCACTATAGATAACATTTGATGACGCTTATATAAGGTTAGACTCACCTGTTGAAGTGTTGTAAATTAAGTTACTTCCTCGTTAAAAAAAATTAAAAAAATCCCTTCGCTTTTGCTTTGCGACTTCAACCATTTACCATCGAGTGGACGATATAGTTTCTCTTATAAAAACAACATCTAATATGAAATTACTAAACAAGCAGAGCTAAAATGTACCGTTTGTCGTAATCAGACAAACAAACTTAGAGGTAGTGATGGGTCATTTGAAGTCGAGGCACCGAGGCTTGTACCGAGTAAAAGGGGGCGTGTCGAGTGAAGCCCCGATTTGAGGCGTACGTCAGATTGCCAAAAACCACGTGACCTGCATAAAGCGAAGCTTCGCTCCCCACCGGTCACGTGACTAGTTTAGTCTACGTGTCACTTTTCAAAATAAAAGCGCGGCACCTCGTGGGTGTCGTAGGTTGGTTGCAGTGTTGCCAACTTAGCGACTTTGTCGCTATTTTTAGCTACTTTCTGGACCCCCCTAGCGAGAAAATTAGACAAAAGCGACTAGCGACAAATCTAGCGACTTTTTTGGTGATCAGAGGCTTCAAGATCGCGGGAGGGGAAAAAAATAATTGCGCCGTTTTCTCTTTCCCCGTTCAGAGAAAGAGACAGAAGACACAGGCAGAGAGGGGCGGGGGCGGAGTTGAGAACAGCGTGGACTGTCGCTTCCTTGTTTCTTTTTCGTCACTCACTCACAGGCACACAGACACGGCGCACACACACACACACACACACAAAACAAAAAATAAAAAGCTATAGTTTGCCCACTATAGCACAAAAAATAAAAAATAAATAAATAAAAAGCTTTAGTTAAACTACAGCACACAAAAAAATTAAAATAAAAAAGCAAGCTATAGATCTTGGACTACAGCTCCAAAAAATATCTAAAAAATAAAAACCAAATAAAAAAATAAAAAACAAACAAACAAGTATCTGTAATAACAACACCAATAAAAGGTTAGTGTCACGGGGTAAGGAAGGTTAGGATGTGCTGTCTGGAGCCCCCTGCTGACATTTGCTGACGTTTGGATTGGAGCCCCCCCCCCCGCTCGCTCGTCTAGCTACTTTTAGCTACTTCTGGGCGGGCCAATAGCTACTTCCGATGCTGGGGAGTTGGCAACACTGGTTGGTTGTAGTTTGAGAGAGAGAGAGTCAGTGTCAGTGGTAAGTGCTAGAAAAAAGTTAAGGTTTTGTATTTCAGGTTTATATTTGAGGTAGGGATGGGCAAAGTGAGGCTTTATGAAACACCGAAGCAGATGAAGCAATTGTGCCGGTGTTCTCGAAACTTTCTCCACAGTGAGATCTCGTGAGATCTCGTTAGAACTACAACATCCAGAATGTTTCAACGCCCATCCCAGGTCAAGATCAAGCTTTATTGTCAATTCTGCCATATCTGTTCAACATACAGTGAATCGAAATTTCGTTTCTCTCTGGCCAGGTAGTGCAAAAAGACAGTGTACAAAATACAATATAAAGACAACACAAAACAACTATCTAGACAAAAATCTAAAATGTAAAATCTAGAACCCATCCATCCATCATCTTCCGCTTTTCCATTTCTGGGTCACGGAGGCAGCAGTCCAGGCAGATCTGCTGCCCACAATGCACCAGCACCCATGAATCCTCCTGTGGGTGGTGGGTCCACAGGAGGAAATCTAGAATCTAAAATCTAATCATTAAATGACTTTAAATCCACACTGAGAACATTTGAGACAGCCTCCTTAACTTGTAACTGTTTTACATGATTTGTACATCATTTTAAAGGTTGATTGTATGTGTAAATGTAACTTTTTGTATTTGCAATGTCTGTAAACAATGGCCATGAATTGTATTGCAACCTTTTTGTTAATAAAAAACAAAATAACTTTTTGCTGCCTCTTAATTCGGACAACCTTGGAAAAAGAAGTTTTTAATCTCACTGGACTTTCCTGGTTAAATAAAGGTTAAATAAAAATGTATATGTGTGTTATTGTTGTAATTAGTTTTTCATTAAATAAAACAATAAAACATTTTGTATTACAATTCAAGATTTTTATTCAAAAATATAATTTTCTCAGCTGTGGATGCATTGAGCCTATTTCTTTTCTTACTTATCATTTCTACTGCTTTTGAAAAAAAAAAAAAAAAACTTTCACATGTAACCTACCTAAATGTGTAGTAGCCTATGTGTGAGTGTATTTTTGAACGTGTCACTACGCTAACTATGTCTATAACTAATGTCTATATCAGGGGTGGGCAAACTTTTTGACTCGTGGGCCACAAAGCGTTCTAAAATTTGACAGAAGGGTACAAGGAGCAGGTGGATTTAGTGTTTTGGTAATCCACCTCATAAGAGCAAAAATGAACATGGGATATGTAGAAAACATATGCTTTATTTCACTTAAAAAAAATAACAAAGCATTACAACAAAATGTCCATCTTTCAAGTTCCACAGTATTTAGCTATTTATTGAAATTACTCTTAAAACACAGAAAATTTAATAAAATACAGCTTTTTTAATACTAACAGTTACTATTTTAAAGCACTGGAAGTTCTGTTCTCCTTCAGGTTCTTTATTTATTTCATTGACTGCTTACTAGCATAGTTAACATGTTTTGTGGCAAAGTGACGGCTGATATTCTTTAAAAACCGCTACAGTTTCTTGGCATATCAGGCATACAGCAGTTGATAAGTATTCGGTGAAAAAATATTTACTTGTCCACTCCTTATTAAACACTCGACATTCTCTGTCCACTTTTCTTTTCTTAGCTCCGCTCATCTTTACAGGAGGGCTAAGGGGTCAAAAAGTAAAGCACAAACGTGGTGCAATACGCCGCACCTCAACAAAGGTCAATGTATCTAGTGCGCCAGCTATTGGAAAATGTCAGAATTGCAGGGAAATTAAAACATTAACAAGGTTTATTAATATAATTTCTTCAAGTTCAGCGGACCGGATTAAAAAGCTTAACGGGCCGCATATGGCCCCCGGGCCGTAGTTTGCCCATGCCTGGTCTATATCCTAACTAAGTTGAAGATTCTGTCTGTCACCTAAATAACTCACCTGTCTCATAATACATCAATATGTCACAAAATTGCAGTTGTGTCTCTCCTCTCACAAAACCCACAAAGTACAGAAGCACGAGCACCTCTTTTAAACTTCAGTTCAGTGGTTCGTTGAAACCTCTGTCAATGAAACCTCTGTCAATGAAACCCAGCTTCGACACGTCGCCCCCTGGTGAAGCACGTGCGAAACAACGAGGGTTCATGAAACACTAGTCAAGTGACATAGGGGTTTCGAATCGTGTTTTGAAGCGCATGTGCTTTGGGGCTTCGACACAGTGCCGAATCGCCTGGTTCAAGGCGGCCATCCCTAATTTGAGGTTCACTTTCGTGAAGATGACGTCATTGGTTAATTTACTGTGTGTTACATGCACACGCACACTTTATAGGATACTGCTTTTTTAATTCACTTTCACTTTATTCTAACTTTTCACATGCTAAAAGAAGCTTTTTTATTTATAGAGCATTTTGGTTTTACTACCAGAATATGGCCGTGTAACCTACGTGTATTCTTGTATTAGTTTTTTTTCACTGAATATGATAGTCAGTTCAACATTCTTTAAGCTCAAAAATTATATTTGTGTTATTTAAGCAAATTGCATGGATCATGCCTAGGGCTGCAACAAACGATTATTTTAGTAGTCGATTAATCTATAGATCCAGTAACGATTAGTCACGGAAAAAACTATTACTAGGATAATGGACACGACACTAACGTTGGTATTTAGTGAGCGCAGTTACGTGTGCGTGCTTTAAGCATTCCGTTTCAAAGCGGAATATTGTCAGTATCAAGTATTCTGTGAAACAGCGT
The DNA here is from genome assembly GCA_036785185.1 of Paratrypauchen microcephalus. NCBI lineage: Eukaryota > Metazoa > Chordata > Actinopteri > Gobiiformes > Gobiidae > Paratrypauchen > Paratrypauchen microcephalus. The sequence continues at coordinate 972,203 of JAVJIX010000223.1, read as the reverse complement.
TTTGTTAAAGGGATATGCCACCCCCAGGTCAAATTTGGGCATCTCCCCACAGTCCAGAGACTAAAATAAGTGGTGGAAAGCGTTTTCCTGCTCACCCAGCCATTGTCCGAGTCTGTCGCCACTGACCGCCGCGGTATCTGGTGCTCCTCCGCCTTAGACTGGAGTCTAACGTAGCCAGAGAAAGATTTCGGCCAAAAGGAATTAATTTGCTCGATGCGTTTCCCAATTACTTTGTGTGTAGTGCGCATTCATATCGAGTGCAAATAAATGTGCAAATCAACACGGAGAGCTTGCCTTGGTCATTTTGGGTGGGAACTATTTTCCAGTGCGTAAGAATACAGCCGTATCACGCACCACGTTGTGCAACAGGGGAACTCCCTTCCCGGTGCGTAACTGGGATTCCCCTGGTAGCGTGCTGCGTGATACGGCTGTATTCTTACGCACTGGAAAATAGTTCCCACCCAAAATGACCAAGTCAAGCTCTCCGTGTTGATTTGCACATTTATTTGCACTCGATATGAATGCGCACTACACACAAAGTAATTGGGAAACGCATCGAGCAAATTAATTCCTTTTGGCCGAAATCTTTCTCTGGCTACGTTAGACTCCATTCTAAGGCGGAGGAGCACCAGATACCGCGGCGGTCAGTGGCGACAGACTCGGACAATGGCTGGGTGAGCAGGAAAACGCTTTCCACCACTTATTTTAGTCTCTGGACTGTGGGGAGATGCCCAAATTTGACCTGGGGGTGGCATATCCCTTTAAGGGAATACTGCCAAAACACGACTAGACTACATTCGGAATGAAAAAGATTGTCCATGACTTATGAGCAAATTGAGTATGGCCACCATTCCGTTTAGCACTAGTGCTAATATTGGAATATTCCTCACATGCAGCAGCAGATACAGTGACTGGTGCGAGCTAGCTGCCCGTCACAATGCTCCTGCACTTTTCCGTAACTTTCCTAACTTTTTGCCCTTAAACCGCTCCACTTTTGTAAATATTTTTGTCAACACTGTTCGTTAAGCTTGGGCTGCACTCGACGCTGCATTTTTTCCGCACTTTTGGTGGATTATTTACCTGTCTCGGCTTAAGATGTGTAAGGGACCCCGTCCTCTGCTCGTCTACACAAAGGATCAGCTGATGGCGCTGTGCAGCGTTGTTGTGTTCCCCCGAGACAGGCATGTTATCCCTGACGAGATCCTGCGGATGACACGCCGTGGACGCCGCACGGGACGTAAACTCCGGGAAAAGAAGAGACGCTGCAGGCCGGTCCTCCCCTCCGTCGTAACGGGGAATGTGTGCTCCCTCGCCAACAAGACGGAGGAGCTCACAGCGCTCGTTAGATTTCAGAGGGAGTACAGGGACGCTAGCGTCATTGGCCGTTTCCCAATTCACCGACGGCACGCTTGTGAGTGTGCACTCGGTCTGTCGTCGAGACGGCGCACACTCGCTCTGTCCTTAGTGCAGTACGTTTCTCACATGGCCGTCTGCGAAATGGAACAGGTCCCGCCTCAGCTCAATGAGCCGGGTGGTCTGCTCCTTGTTCCCTAAAGACAAAAATATTATACTATTGCGACTAGTAATACTTGGAATTGGGACATGGCCAATGTTCCCCCTAATTTTTAATGTGTCTGAGCAAACACACACTAACTCCACATCCGAAATGCACACCCCCCCGCGCGGCTCGCACTTTGCAGATATTTAAAAAATGACCCCGCGGCTGAATAAAAAGCGGAGATCCGCTAAAAGCTCTTTCATCCCTGATTTACAGTGCGCTGCACAAGTTTTCTTGTGCGCTGAGAATGTGCGAGCAGTGCGCAGCTTAGAGTAAACGCTGGACATGGCGATACTGTAGAATATCCAGCATTACAACAGCAAAGGAAATATAGAAGTGTAAGGGGAAAAGCATGTGAACGGTAATACAGGTGCCGTGATCTATGCCGTTACGGCTACCGTCACACATGTTTAGCGTAGTTTATGAAGAATTTCATGTAGCATAGTTGTAGGTGAGGTGAACCAGTACGTATATTTTATAGTGATGTCGCAACTCTCACATGTGGATGTCGCTGGCGAGTCGGTCTTTGTAGTCATATATCCTCCCGCGCTGTGCATGCTGGGGCTTTTAAGTGTGCGAAGCGTGCATGTTTGCATGCTTGGTCCACGCCCCGATTTCCATGGAAACGACAGCGCCGTTCAGAGCTCGTCTCGACGATGCAGGGGGTAAAAACGAATGGAATGGCGCTTGTCGCGCCAGGTATGACGCATATCCCGTTCCAAGGACAAGTGTGCCGTCGGTGAATTGGGAAACGGCCATTGTTTTTAAGGAGACATGGCTAACAACGCAAATCCCTTACTCTACCGTCACTGTGGACAACTTTCACCTGCTGCGCGCAGACAGGACGGAGGAGAGCGGGAAGAAGAAGGGAGGTGGACTAGCGTTATTTCTGAATGAGAAATGGTGTAAACCTGGACACTGTACAGTGAAGGAGCAGACATTGAACTGTTTGCTGTCGGCCCTGCGGATTCTTGACACAGACGAGTATTAAGTTCCAAATTAAAATGATACTTAAATAATACGACTAGTCGACAATTAAATTTCATGTCGACAAAATTTTATTGTCGACGTTGTCGACTAATCGTTGCAGCCCTAAACACAACCAAGTGAAACAATAAAACAAATGTAAAATATTACATGAAAGAGTGGCTAACAAGGAGTTTTGTATTGAGACTTTTGACATGTGATAATTTACCATTTCACTAAAAATGCTCACACTTTAAAGGTACAGTGTGTAGGATTCGTGGCGCATAGGTGGATGGTGGCTATTGCACTTCCTGTTTTAGCTACGGCAGACCTCGAGGGTCACCCAGGCGCGCCGTAACGTGGACAGCTCGCGTACCCACGCACGAACGCGTGAAGCGCACCCGGCGCTGTGCGAGCCCTCGCCGACAACTACGGTATAAATAAAACGCGGAGAGGGGTGATTGGGAGGAACGGCCTCCCTGATCTGAACCCGAGTGGAGTTCTGTTATTGGACTTCTGTGCTAGCCACAGTTTGTCCATAACGAACACCATGTTCAAGCACAAGGGTGTCCATCAGTGCACGTGGCACCAGGACACCCTAGGACAGAGGTCGATGATCGACTTTGTTGTCGTGTCATCTGACCTCCGGCCGCGTGTCTTGGACACTCGGGTGAAGAGAGGGGCAGAGCTGTCAACCGATCACCACCTGGTGGTGAGTTGGGTCCGCTGGCAGGGGAGGAAGCCGGAAAGACCTGGCAGGCCCAAGCGCGTAGTGAAGGTCTGTTGGGAACGTCTGGCAGAGCCCTCTGTCAGGGGCACCTTCAACTCACACCTCCGGGAGAGCTTCTCCCGGGTTCCGGGGGAGGCTGGGGACATAGAGTCCGAATGGGCTCTGTTCTCGGCCTCTATTGTCGATGCGGCCGCCCGTAGCTGTGGCTGTAAGGTCTGTGGTGCCTGTCGCGGCGGCAATCCCCGAACCCGGTGGTGGACACCGGAATTAAGGGATGCCGTCAGGCTGAAGAAGGAGTCCTATCGGGCCTTGTTGGCTCGTGGGACTCCGGACGCAGCTGACGAGTACCGGCGGGCCAAGCGTGCTGCAGCCCGGGCGGTGGCAGAGGCAAAAACTCGGAGTTGGGAGGAGTTTGGAGAGGCCATGGAGGAGGACTATCGGACGGCCTCAAAGAAATTCTGGCAAACTGTCCGGCGCCTCAGGAGGGGGAAGCAGTGCTTCACAAACACTGTTTACAGTGGGGGTGGGGGGCTGTTGACCTCGACTGGGGATGTTGTCGGACGGTGGAAGGAATACTTTGAGGATCTCCTCAATCCCGTCATCACGTCTTCCGAGGAGGAAGCAGAGGCTGGGGACTCGGGGTCGGACTCACTCATCACCCTGGCTGAAGTTACTGAGGTGGTTGGAAAGCTCCTCGGTGGCAAAGCCCCGGGGGTGGATGAGATCCGTCCTGAGTATCTCAAGTCGCTGGATGTTGTAGGGCTGTCTTGGCTGACACGTCTCTGCAACATCGCGTGGCGGTCGGGGACAGTACCTCTGGACTGGCAGACCGGGGTGGTGGTCCCTCTGTTTAAGAAGGGCAACCGGAGGGTGTGTTCCAACTATCGGGGAATCACACTCCTCAGCCTTCCCGGTAAGGTCTATTCCAGGGTGCTGGAGAGGAGAATTCGACCGATAGTCGAACCTCGGATTCAGAAGGAGCAGTGTGGTTTTCGTCCCGGCCGGGGAACACTGGACCAGCTCTATACTCTCCATCGGGTGCTCGAGGGTGCATGGGAGTTTGCCCAACCAGTCCACATGTGCTTTGTGGATCTGGAGAAGGCATTCGACCGTGTCCCTCGTGGGGCCCTGTGGAGGGTGCTCTGGGAGTACGGGGTTCGGGGCCCTTTATGACCGGAGCAGGAGCTGTGTTCGCATTGCCGGTAGTAAGTCGGACCTGTTTCCGGTGCATGTTGGACTCCGCCAGGGCTGCCCTTTATCACCGGCTCTGTTCATTATATTTATGGACAGAATTTCTAGGCGCAGTCAGGGGCCGGAGGGGATCCGGTTTGGGAACCACAGGATCTCATCTCTGCTGTTTGCAGATGATGTCCTGATGGCTTCATCAAACCGGGACCTCCAATGTGCACTGGGGCAGTTCGCAGCCGAGTGTGAAGCGGCTGGGATGAGGATCAGCTTCTCCAAATCCGAGGCCATGGTTCTCGACCGGAAAAAGGTGGTTTGCCCTCTCTGGGTGGGTGGAGAGTCCTTGCCTCAAGTGGAGGAGTTCAAGTATCTCGGGGTCTTGTTCACGAGTGAGGGGAGGATGGAGCGTGAGATTGACAGGCGGATCGGTGCGGCGTCGGCAGTGATGCGGTCGTTGTACCGGACCGTTGTGGTGAAGAGGGAGCTGAGCCAAAAGGCGAAGCTCTCAATTTACCGGTCAGTCTATGTTCCTACCCAGCGGTGTAGTGGGGATTTTTTAAGTGGGTGTACGCGACTAACAGCCCGCGCTATTAATATTAACGCCATTCATAATCACATACAGAACATCAATCATAGGCTACAACACCAGTTGAACTAACGTTACATTTAATGTTTTACTACACCAAAATAATCACAGGCCAACGTTATTAACCATAACTCGCATTAGAACTGTTATCCAAGACGGCGGCGCGTGAAGACGCAGCGGCCCCTCGTCCGGCCGATAGCGTAGTGTTTTCACCGTCTTTGTCTAGTCTATCTTGTTCGTCTTCAGTGTTTTCTAACAAGTACAGTAGGCAGTTCTTGCTGGACATAGGCAGAACTGGCCAGCACAACTCCCTGGACACTGTACTAGAGGAGAAGCTGGCGCGCATCGGACTGCTCCGCCGGCCTGCTGCTAATGCTGCTAACGCTGCTACACCGGACTCGCCTGCCGCCCCCCGCCCGGAGAGGAGACGCCGCAAGCGGTGTGAGAGGAGGCAGAAGCGAGGCAAGCGCGGCGGTATCAGAGCTAGGCTAACGGCTAGCCCGCACCGGCCGGCCATTCCATCCATTCTCCTCGCCAACGTGCAGTCTCTGGACAATAAAATGGACTACATCAGACTGAGGGCTGCCCAGCGCGACGTGAGGGAGTGCTGTGTTTTTGTTTTTACGGAAACATGGCTCCATGACAACATCCCGGACTCAGCGGTGCGCCTGGACGAGCTAACATGCTACCGCTCGGACCGAGCTAGCGGTGTCCCCGGAGTTAAATCCCGCGGAGGGGGTTTAATAATTTTTCTTCGGGACACTTATTGTCGGGACGCTGTGGTGGTATGTAGACACTGTTCACCCCTAGTGGAGTTTATGATTCTGAAGTGCCGGCCTTTTTATCTCCCGCGTGAAATCACGGCAATATTGCTAGTGGTTGTTTACGTCCACCCATCACCGAACAGCGCTGATAGAAGGGAGGCACTGTATGAGTTGTATAACTCCATTAGCGAGCAACAGACTGCTCACCCGGACGGATTTTTTATCCTTGCCGGGGATTTCAATCATGCAGACCTCAAAACTGTCATGCCACAAATGCATCAGCATGTTGATTTCCCAACCAGGGGAAACAACATTTTGGACATGGTTTACACTACACACAAGGGAGCATACAAGGCTTACCCCCTCCCCCACATAGGCCTCTCTGACCACATCTCTGTTGTGCTCAGACCGGCATACAGACCCCGTGTAAGGGTCTCTAGGCCGGCTCTGAAGCAGATCCAGGTGTGGCCAGAGGGGGCCTCGTCTGCACTACAGCACTGCCTCGGTACAACAGACTGGGCAGTGTTCAAACAGGCCGCCACATACAACAATCACACTGACATTGAGGAGTACGCAGACACTGTGACCTCCTACATCACCAAATGCATTGGTGATGTCACACACACAAAAACCATCACCACCAGGGCTAACCAGAAGCCATGGCTGACAGGGGAGGTTCACAGGCTGTTGAGAGCCAGGAACGCTGCCTTCAGAGCTGGGGATGTCCCCCATCTGAGGGCAGCAAGAGCCAACCTGTCCCGTGGAATCAGGAAAGCCAAACACAAATACACACAGAAAATAACCGGACACTTTAGAGATAGCAGGGACACACGGAGTCTGTGGCAGGGCATCCAGAACATCACGGACTACAAACCCTTGCCACAGACCTGTGACAACAATATCACCCTGCTCAATGACCTCAACAGCTTCTTTGCACGGTTTGAGGCAGGAAATGACACCCGGCCCCAAAAAACTCCACCACCTCCCCACGACCAGCCCCTGTGTGTGTCTGCAGCCAGCGTGAAGAGGACACTCTCCAGGATCAACACCCGCAAGGCTGCAGGCCCGGACAACATTCCTGGTCGTGTGTTGAAAGACTGTGCAGAGGAGCTCAAGGATGTCTTCACAGACATCTTTAATGCTTCTCTGAGCCAGGCTGTCGTTCCCTCCTGCTTCAAAACCACTACCATCGTTCCCGTGCCAAAGAAGCCCACTCCGGCCACTTTTAATGACTATCGCCCTGTTGCACTGACCCCCATCATCATGAAGTGCTTTGAACGGCTAGTCATGGCACACATCAAATCCATCCTCCCCCCACCCTAGACCCATACCAGTTTGCATACCGGGCCAACCGCTCTACCGAGGATGCAATCTGTTCTGCACTTCACCCGGCTCTCACCCACCTGGACAATAAAGACTCATATGTGAGAATGCTGTTCATAGATTTCAGTTCAGCATTCAACACTATAATCCCACAGCAGCTCATTATCAAACTAGACCACCTGGGGCTTCAGACCTCACTCTGTAATTGGCTGCTGGACTTCCTCAGTGAGAGGCCACAGGCAGTGCGGGTCGGCAGGAACACCTCAAGCTGCATTAGACTGAGCACAGGAGCCCCCCAGGGCTGTGTGCTCAGTCCGATGCTCTTCACTCTGCTGACCCACGACTGCTCACCAGCGTTCAGCACCAATCACATAGTGAAGTTTGCGGACGATATGACTGTGGTGGGTCTCATCTCTAATAACGATGAGACAAACTACAGGAGTGAGGTGAGCCTTCTGACCCAGTGGTGCAGCAATAACAATCTCCTTCTTAATGTTGAAAAGACCAAGGAGATTGTTATTGACTTCCGGAGAGGCCCCACCCAGCACCCCCCACTGTCCATCAATGGTGCTGCTGTAGAGAGGGTGAGCAGCACCAAATTCCTGGGAGAGCACATCAGTGAGGACCTCTCCTGGACAGTGAATACTGTATCACTGGCAAAGAGGGCTCAGAAGCGCCTCTATTTCCTCCGCAAACTGAGGAGAGCTGGAGCCCCTCCACCCATTATGACCACCTTCTACCGAGGCACCATTGAGAGCGTCCTGACCAGCTGCATCACTGTGTGGTACAGGAGCTGCACTGAACAGAACAGGAAAGCCCTGCAGCGCATAGTGAATGCAGCTGGGAGGATCGCTGGTGTCTCTCTCCCCTCCCTCCTAGACATTTTTAACACCCGGCTCACCCGCAGAGCGTCCAGCATTGTGGGTGACCCGAGCCACCCCGCACATAGCCTGTTCAGCCTCCTGCCCTCGGGGAGAAGGTACCGGAGTCTCCGGGCCCACTCCACCAGGCTTTCAAACAGCTTCATCCACCAGGCTGTCAGGAGGCTGAACTCACACCCGAACTCCCACCTTACCCAGCCCGCACCCCCACCCCCCATATTGGCATAACCTGTATTCCATAAAAAGACCTATCACTCTAGACACTTAAAAAACTGCTGCTAAGGACTACTGTTGCACTGTTGCACATTTACATTTACTACTGGATTTTACTCCTGTTGCACTGTTGTTTACTACTGTTATTGCACACTTACATTTACTACTGGAATTTTTAGTACTGTTGTTTACTCCTGTTATTGAATTTTACCCCCGTTGCACTGTTGTTTACTACTGTTATTGCACATTTACTACTGGAATTTTAGTACTGTTGTTTACTCCTGTTACTGCACTAGAATTACTACTGTTGCACATTTATTTTTATTTTATCTTAACTCCTATGCACATTCTACTGCACATGACCAAGTCACTGCTGTATCTTCCATTGCACATTTTTGATGCACACTGCACACTTTGGAAATCTGTATATAGTATAGTTTATTTATTATGTTGCACTGTTTTAAGATTTTAGATCGTAGACTTTAGTTTTAACTTTAGATCTCTGTCTTAGATAGTTTTTTGTTGTGTTTTGTCTTCATATTGTATTTTGTACACTGTCTTTTTGCACTACCTGGCCAGAGAGAAACAAAATTTCGATTCACTGTATGTTGAACACATATGGCAGAATTGACAATAAAGCTGACTTTGAACTTTTGAACTTTTGAACTTCAATAACCCGCAGACAGCGCTGCCTCGAAAGCAAAAACAAAAACAAAAGCAAAAACAGTAACTTACATTTGATGTCAAAGAAATCGCCACACTGGGTCAGGAGGTTCGCTGCGGGTTTCGGTGGCTGGTCTTGTTCTCCTGTCTTCAGCCGAGCAATGGCATCGCAACCAAGTGGTCACGTAGCTTGTCGGGTCCCACTGTTTCATCCCACTGTTTCATCCATGTAGCTTGATGAACATCAAAGCAGATACCCTTTCAATCAGCAACCTTGTGCGGATCGGGGTAATTATAAGATTCATTTGGCTGAATCCCCTTTCGCACTCTGCAGTGCTGCATGGAATGAGTTTCGTGCAGTTCATTAAAGGCCTCAGATCCGCAGGTGTGTCACCGTCATCCCCGGAGCTCTCGATGAAATCCCTAAATCCATTGATTGCACTCGTGATGTGTAGTCGAAAACGTTGGCAAAGTGCAGCTATTTCGGTCTCTTCAAAGCCAGGCGGCATATCTTGCGCAGGTGGCCAGTTCCCCCGCTCCAGAACATTAAGTTGCTTAATCAACTGAACATAGTCCGACTCGTCCTGGGCATTTGCTCGTCTAGATGATACAGTAGTGAACATCCGATGGCTTATATTGTTGCTTAGACTTCTAAGAAACTGTTGTCGGTTTATGGAAACAATTTTTGCATTGTCGGTAAGCTCAACGGAACCAAATCTGCCTGTTGACACAGCAATTTCAGCAGCAAGGACTTTTGGCCCTGGTCGTTCTCCCATTGCATCAATGAATCGAATACTACGTTTAATCAGTTTGTCTGCGTAGGGCACTGATGCAGTGCGTCTTTGCAAACATTCTGACAGCAGAGCTAACTCATGTAGCGTGTCATGCATAAGTGCTAAATCCAGCAAGAACTGCTTTGAAGTCAGCCGCTTCAACAGCCCTCTATATGACATCCTGTCGGAGGCCGCTCGCTTCTCATCTGTCATTGCAAAGTTAAAATGAGCACATAATGCTTCAAAATTATCCCAAACGGCAGACACTGTGCGCAAAGAACTAGACACCCATCTTGTACTCAACACACGATTTTCCCCACTTCTTGTTCCAATGTTGCAGCACACTCCGCCATTTCTTTTTGATTCTGGGGTGATCTACTGTAGACAGTGTATAATTTGTCCATAAATGCCTGGAAATTGTTTACACCACTAACGTCAGACACAGTATCGCTAACTGCCAGCTCTAGTCTATGATTTAGACAATGCCAAATCAAAATATTGGGATAGCGTTCAGTCATTCGTTTTGCCACACCAGATTTTCGCCCCAACATTACGCTGGCTCCATCACTTGCAAACGCTACTAAGTGCTTCTTCAGGTAAGTGTCATCAAAGCCGTGTGCATCTAGGCACTTGAGCAAACACTGCAGAATTGTGTCCGCTGTTTGGTTCGGAAGTTCTATTAGATCTAGGAACATAAAGTGTGGATCGTAGGTCTTGTCTGTTTCACATTTGAGATAGACGATCAATGCAGTTTTACATCCTAGGCTTGTTGATTCATCAATGAGGACTGATATTTTCCCTTCTATTGCCTGGATTCGTTGGCAGGCTTTTTTACGCATTTGGGTAGCAATGTGATCAGTTATCTGTGTTGCACTGTAACGGGAGTGCAAGCCAACGCCTGTGTCGATCCCATTCTCACTTTGTAGCTCCATCAGTCCATAATGATCAGAAAAAGGTCTGTTTTTCTGTACTATGTGATAAACGGTCCGGAACACAGCACAAGTAGCCTTCATGTAGGATGCATTTAGTCTGGTTAACACCTGACCATATCACATATCACAAGTGAGATATGGGTCTGGGAGCTCGCTTCGAAAAATCCCGTAGCGGAGGTGTGGTTAGCGATTGCCAACGGCCGTTTATTGGGCGTTATGAATGTCTATCATTGAGCGTATACGTAAGTCCATAGCCAATCATGTCAGTTGTCAGTTCAAACTACAAGCTTCCGTTTGTCATGTAGTACGCGTCACCGTCTTTCCACCCCTCCCCCGCTCTCTGATTGGGGCCCTAAATCTGGGACTCCCGCTTGGACGAGCTGCCAGGCCGCCTTCCAGTTCGAAACGAACGGAAGCGGCCTGGGAATTCCCAGGCTAGGATGCATTCATTCTGTCACAAACTTTAGCGATTGTCTCTCTTTTTGCAATAGCCTGAATGCGCTGAGCAGCGACGTGGCCACTTGACTGTTGATGTCTGAGAATTTTTTTCCGAAGAGACGTTAGCATTGTGCTTTTATCTGTTCCACTATAGCTTATCTTGCAGGACCGCCATTCCTCTCCCATTCGTGAACCCTGGGCTTTGAATATAGACAAATCACTAATGGACGAGCACACCTTGCAGCCGAGTTTCCCGTCCTTATCGTCAATCCAGGGATAGGCCTCCTTCTTTCTCTTCCACATGTCTTCACTCCAAATCAGGAACGGTGAGCTACTGGAGCTCCCCGCCACCTCCGCGCTAGCATCACCATGGCTAGCATTAGTTGACGAAGTGACTTTGGTGTTGGCGCTGACTGGTTGCTCAACTTGCTCACACAAAGTCTCCGAATTGGGTGTCTGGATACTGGTGGCATCTTTCTCTTTCCGAAAATAAAATTCAATGTTTTCTGCTTTTTCTCTGTCATTTTAGTGCAGGGCTAAAACCGAAGTAAAAGTTGAACGTGACGTCGGGAGAAGTGGGTGGACGGCGTACCCCCGCGTGCCACGCCCACTACACCCCTGTTCCTACCCTCACCTATGGTCATGAGCTTTCGGTAATGACCGAAAGGACGAGATCACGGATACAAGCGGCCGAAATGAGTTTCCTCCGCAGAGTGGCTGGGCGCACCCTTAGAGATAGGGTGAGGAGCTCAGTCACACGGGAGGCGCTCGGAGTAGAGCCGCTGCTTCTCCACGTGGAGAGGAGCCAGCTGAGGTGGCTCGGGCATCTGTTTCGGATGCCTCCTGGACGCCTCCCTCGGGAGGTGTTCCGGGCATGTCCCACCGGGAGGAGGCCCCGGGGAAGACCCAGGACCCGCTGGAGGGACTATGTGTCCCGGCTGGCCTGGGAACGCCTTGGGGTCCCCCCGGAGGAGCTGGAGGAAGTGTCCGGGGTGAAGGAAGTCTGGGAGTCCCTGCTTAGACTGTTGCCCCCGCGACCCGGCCCCGGATAAGCGGAAGAAAATGGATGGATGGTCCCGTTCACTGTTTTTTTTTTTCTTTTCGCATTAAAGCACACATTCCCGATCGTGTACCATGACAATCTACACATCAAATGAAACCTTACAGTCTCATCTTTTTGACTATGTAATTCATTTCCCGGCACAACAATCACTCCCCGAGCACATGGGGCTTTTATACGGAAAAGCACAAAACGAGGTTTGTTACTTAGCTTACCTTTGAAGGCTCTGGACAGGTCAAACTTAGTATTTCACCATAAACTTGGTCTCAATTTGTCCGTAAGGATCTAGCGAATAAAATCCAGTAAAACAATTTAGTCCAAAACACGTGTTAGATCCATTACGACGTGTGATCCGGCAACATGCTTGTCGTTGTTTACCCAAAACCACGAGCCTTGCCGAAGGCGAAGGCGGAGCCCAAATGTCCTTCTGCGGCTCTCGTAATCAAAATGGCTGCCTCTATATGGGAATGATCCCCCTTTTATGCAGGTATATCTAAGTCCAACAGAATACTTAGATTTCACGATGGAAGTGAAAAGGCTTGGAAAACACTATTTTTGAATGGATATCTTCAATTTCTGTAATTAACGGGTAAAAATCTTACACACTGTCCCTTTAAAACACTATAAACAAATGATTATACAGTTTATGCATTAGAGGGCAGGAGAGAATGGAAACACAATTTAGCAAAGATTTCCCCATTCTCATTCTGGAATATAAATACTTATATATCAGAGACGCATGCTCTGTTTGCATCAAAAACAAACGTGGCTGTGGAATGAGAAACACTGCAGATTATTACAGAATCAACAATCGAAGCACCAAACTATGGCTTATCTCAGGGAAAAGAAGTTATATACTTTAGTTCTAAATTATACAAGAATTTTGGAAAGGAGATGTCTTCTGCATTTGAGAGACACATGCAACAAATTAACAGTTGTGGTTGAACCGTCTCAAATTGGGACGGAGGTTTCTGTCCAGCTGCAGTCCCTTCTGGATTTAATCAGAATGTAGAAGGGACTGGCTGCTCAGGCAAGGTCCAACCAGCAACATCACAACTGATTTCTAAATTAGTTTTTTCATCAACCTTTAAAAATTGTATATTCAATCACAAATTGTATCAAATATGTGAATAATGTAGTAATAATCTATCATAATATAGGATTACAAGTGTGTATATACGTATGTTGTCGCTAATATATATATATATATATATATATATATATATATATATATATATATATATATATATATATATATATATATATATATATATATTAGCGACAACATACGTATATACACACTTGTAATCCTATATTATGATAGATTATTACTACATTATTTTATTTTTTTATTATTCAGCTGATGTGCTTTGGATCTGAAAGTGACATCACACAAGTGTTCATGTGTGGGAAAGACAAGCAGACTAAACAATCCGAGAAATGTGAAAAACACAGCAATTTACAATCAAAAATGTTTGATAAAAAAATTGGATTAAAAGGTCTATTGAAAACATATCCTTTACACAGTGATCTGTACCTTGTTCCACTCTCAATTCACTATCAGCCTTCCTAAAGAGCTACATTAAATAATATTGGCCTATAGAATGCTGTGATTTCATCTGAAACCCAGCAATGACACTTTTTGCTCATTTCATTCTTGAAGGCCTGTAGCTGCTCCAGTGTGGGCTCAGTCACTTTGAGGATCTTTATGGCCACATCTCCATGCCACTTTCCTCCCCAAAGGAGCCGGACCCTATCCTCTTGTGGATGGTCACTTCCCGGGACTGCACCTCCCAGTAGTAACTCGAGTCTCGAATCCCTCCTCATTGCTAGAAGAGAGACAACGTAATGTAATGTAATGCTAAGGAATGTAGGGATATGTAAACTAATAATTTATACCAGTAGCTCTCTTAATTTAGAATAAATAAACTATTATCCTGAATATAAGAGTTGAACTAATTAGAGCAGTAAATTAAGAGTACACAAGAGACATCTCACCACTTTCTTTTTATCATCTGAGGAGGATGGCTTGCGTTCCTTGTGTTCAGAGGGGGACTTGGGGGGTCTTCTGCCCGGGGAGCCCAGGGAGGAGGGGGGACTGGTGGACAGCTTTGGCGAAGGCTCAGGTCCTGCACACAGGAGAGAAATGTTAAGAAGGAACATAAAGGACAAAAAGGACAGTAAAAATGACTTACCTATTGTGTACAGTTTCCTGAGAATGAAATAGGAAAATAAATTATAATGCAAAAATGTTTAGTTTGAATAGAAATGGAAAAGTGAAATTAAAGAGTGAACTAATAATATAGGGGTATGTTTTCAAGTTAAATTATTCACTGGGCTTTATTGTGTGTGTGTGTGTGTGTGTGTGTGTGTGTGTGTGTGTGTGTGTGTGTGTGTGTGTGTATGTGTGTGCGTGTGTGTGTGTGTGTGTGTGTGTGTGTGTGTATGTGTGTGTGTGTGTGTGAGAGAGAGAGAGAGAGAGAGAGAGCTGGGGCAGTGTGTATGGGGATGTTTTCTGTATGTTGAATGAATTTAATCTGGATACCCATTCATTTCCTATGGCGATCACTTTTGACCGGGAACACCACAGGTGTAACAAGGTTGATTAAAACACTCAAAATTGAATGAAACAGGTGATCATCACTTTTATATGTTCAAGTACACAGTGTGGAGGATATCATAAGGTCTTGAGGTAATCAGATGAAAAACATAATATTTATGAATATTATAAGTTGTAAAACGGTCAGATTTGACCCGAACACGACAGGAGGGTTAATGCATTTCCAATGTGTAGTGAAAAATTAAAAAGTGAAATTGTGAAAAAACTACAAGAGGTATCTCCTCAATTTTTGCTGTGCAAGTAGGGCTTCTAAACCTGTACAAAATACATTTGGAATCTTGGTTCTATCTGCTTCTATTCCAAAGTTATAAGCATTTTATTTTTTTTATGTGTGCATTTTGCGTTTCAGAGGCTAAACTGCACTTTTAGACCAACTATATAATCCTACCTTAGAAGTAAAAGAATGTGCAAACTACACTATACAGGGGCTTCTCCTGTCAAATAAACATGAATTCAGGCATGAGTAGGTAGAATTATATATGTTATATATATATATATTATGTTATATATATTATATATGTGCCTGAATTCATGTCTATTTGACAGGAGAAGCCCCTGTATAGTGTAGTTTGCACATTCTTTTACTTCTAAGGTAGAACTATATAGTTGGTCTAAAAGTGCAGTACAGCCTCTGAAACGCAAAATGCACGCATAAAAAAAATAAAATGCTTATAACTTTGGAATAGAAGCAGATATAACCAAAATTCCAAATGTATTTTGTACAGGTTTAGAAGCGATACTTGCACAGCAAAAATTGAGGAGATACCTCTTGCAGTTTTTTCACAATTTCACTTTTTAATTTTTAACTACCCATTGGAAATACATTAAGAGAGCTTAGGCTGCACTGGCTAGAGCATTTTGTTTAAAAGTGAATTCAGCCGCGCTGTGTGTGTCTGCATTCTTTCGCGAACGGTGAGTGGTTCACTTACCTGGGGTTGAAGCTTATTGGCTGGTTAACTGCCAATGATGCGAGCGGCGCGGGCTGTATGCGGAAGTGAGCACAAAATGTTTGCACTGTATAGCCGTGTCCCAATTCGCATTGTGCGGAGGGCGGGTTTCCCGCCGCCTCGTCTCGTCAGGAAATCTACTCTATCGGTAAGCTAAGCTAAGTTTCCTTTTATTGAGCTATGGTTTAATTAATTTGGTGTGCTACCGCTATTTATGGACATGGTTCCTATGTGTAGTTAAGTTTTGTGCCAGTGTTGTGTTGCGTTTATATCAGTCTGATGTTTCACTGTCAGCTTGATAGTTTCCATGGCAGCTATAGACCATAACAATTGTATGATACTAGCGTTTTTATTGTCACGGTTAGTGGATTAGGTGATTTATTTAGACAACATTCATGTATTGGCAATGTATATTTGATTTGGGCTAAAATTGACTTGGCTCATTTACTTTTGTGTGGAAAAAACAATGTATAATCAGAATTGGTGCATTTCTGTATTTACACACACAGATGATTTTTGTCTCAAAGGAGACTAAGGAAATGTTATAAGATGGAGAGAAGGTATTAGTTATTCAGTGGATTTAACATGCTAGTGTTTTCTATAACTGCCTAGTAATATCTATCTTCTTGTCAGTGATATGTTACACTTTTACAGTTACTGAAACTCATGAGTGACTGAAGCACTAATTACTAACTAATTCTGATTCATTCTGATTTTTGACTTTAATAGGCAACTTGCTTGTTTTATAAGGTCTTTTTTATATTTGATATCTAACCTTATTGTTTTGTGTTGCTTGAGGGAAGGAATGTGTTGTATTTTAAGTATGAGCAGAGTTTTGCAAACTGTTTGCAAGCCAGTTTTTCAGTAGGCCTGGTGTATTGTCGGTTGGACACTAAATAAACAAAAGGATACTATTTTGAAATTTCATTTCTGTTTCTCTCTTTTTCTTCTCAATAACTTTAAAGCACTTGGGAGTAAAGTTGTCAATTTGTATTGAATCGAAATTAACCAAACCGGATCGGATCAAATCGTACCGGATCGTTTACTAATTTTATGAATCGTCCCTGAATCGAATCGTAGCCTGTGAATCGAGATTTGAATCAAACCGTTTTGTGAGTGAAAGATTCACACCCCTAATATGTAAATATGCCAGATTATAGCCACAGGCTAATTTCCATCTGTTGTCCCTGGACAGGTTGATGGTGCCAATTAAAAGGTCACACATACAATAAAACAAGAGAAAAATACATTAAACACACAGATTACACACAGGAGCGATTCACAATCAAAAATAATCAAAAAACATAAATTCGGGAGGGTTACACAGTTCATATTGCACAAGTCCTAAAGTACTAAGTGCTGAATGTATTGCACAAGTCCTAAAGTGCTGAGTGCACTGCACCAGTTCCAAAGTGCTGAGTGCACTGCACCTGCCCTAAAGTGCTGAGTGCACTGCACCTGCCCTAAAGTGCTGAATGTATTGCACCTCCCTAAAGTTCCTGTTCTTATAGATTGTGCTCACATGTTTGAGTTGATCTTAGCCATTCCTTTAGGTAACTTTTAAACATTGTGAAAGTAGGTGCCTCTCTTACAAAGGTGGGCAGACTGTTCCAATGACCACAGCCTTTATATGATAGAACATTTTGATCAAAAGTATTTTTTCTCCCTGGAATCTCACAGTCGCCTCTACTTATTGCTTATTGGTAGTTCTTAATAAAGTGCTCCTGTGCTTAATGTATTCGTTTAGAGGTGGTGGTGCCAGCCCATGCTCTTGTATATGAGACATGCATTTTTAAATTTTATGAAGTTTTCAAAACTCAAGAGATTATATTTTAAAAGGATGTTACAGTGGTGAAAGGTGAAAGGTGAATGTTTTTTTGTCCATAATTTTCAAATTTTCAAATTGAACTTCTCCTTTGATCATAATTTTCAAGGCTTTTTTTTAATATAGCCCTTCTA
This sequence comes from Paratrypauchen microcephalus, assembly GCA_036785185.1. NCBI lineage: Eukaryota > Metazoa > Chordata > Actinopteri > Gobiiformes > Gobiidae > Paratrypauchen > Paratrypauchen microcephalus. Next base: position 954,605 of record JAVJIX010000223.1, on the reverse strand, counting down.
TTGGTTTTAGAATGGTCACCCCTGTCAGAGACCAGCTTGTTATACAATAGCTTACATGGGAAAAAATCATACAGTGCAAAAACATCATGGCAGCTTTATCTGTTAAAGATCTTCTAATTTGATTAAAATTGGAAATATTATACTTAATTGTGCGAGATATAATTTTAACATGTTTTTTTTGAAGGAAAGTGTGGAATCTAACAGGACCCCTAAATATTTGAATTCTGTTACCAGTTGCAGTTAATGATCTCCAAAAAACACATTAGAACATCTGATGCTTGTAGCTTTTTTGGAAAACATCATGCAAACTGTTTTCTGTGTATTTAAGAGAAGGCAAGATTTGGTAAGCCAACTCTGAATATGTCTTAGAGCTAAAGAAAGAATTTGAGCTGCTTCTTCTGATGATTTTGCACTTGTATTTTACACTTGAAAACAACATGTAAACATCCTGTATTTCTTTGAGAAACACCTCAGAGCATATTTCAGTATCATCACACGATATTATACTTTCCCAATTTAAATTTTTAAGAGCATTTTCCAGATTTTGTTGTTCACTTTTGGGGACTCCCCGTATTGGCAGTTGTTTTCCTTTATTATTAGAAATTGCATTATCAAATCGCTGCTTGGTTAGTTTCCTTGTACAAAAGATAGCATTATGGTCTGAAAGACCAGTTAGCAAATTGTGTGTTTTTGTAATTCTCTCAGGTTTATTTGAGAAGAGTAAGTCCATTCTAGACGCAGAATGATTTGTAATTCTGGTCGACTTTTCAATTAATTGCATAAAATTGAACTGATCAGCTATTAATTTTAAGTTTTTCATGTCCTTTTTATCCTCCCAATTTATATTGAAATCCCCAAATAATAATATTTCCTTCATGATTACACGTTTTAAGAAGATCTTTAAGTTGATCATAGAAATCACATTTAGTTGAAGGCTTACGATAAAGGCAGATTACAGATAATGACATTTCAGCAGAAAGAGAAATATTTACGCCAACACATTCTAATGCGTTACTGGGCCATACAATAGGATTACATTTGAATTGATCTTTGACATATAATAATACACCCCCTCCTTTTCCTTGAACCCTGTCCTTTCTAAAAACATTAAAACCCTGTAGGGATATTGTAGATTCAGGAGAGGCACTGGTCAACCAAGTCTCAGACAGCCCAAAAAAGTCTATATTTGAATCACATAACAAGTACTCTAATTGTTCGCGTTTTGATACCATACTACGAATATTCAGATGCCCCCCTAGTAAACCTTTCTTCTTATAAATTGGGTCCCAAATTATCCTGGCATTATTAAGCGTGTTAAATATTTTCAAACATCTATGCTTTTTAATAACCAGATTTCTGAACTTTGATGATTTTTTTACTTTAGGAGCATCTATGTCTGTGATATGAGAGAGTTCATTTACTTGCCGGGTATTTAGTCCTGTTGAGTCCATATGTGCAATATATGCAAGTCTAAACTGGTTGTGCATCAATAAATCCATCCATCCATTTTCTTCTGCTTATCCGGGGCCTGGCTGTGGGGGCAGCAGTCTAAACAGGGACTCCTAGACTCCCCTGACCCTGGACACTTCCTCCAGCTCCTCTGGGGGGTTGAATGCCTTCTCCCAAAACATGCACCATAGGTAAAATCCTCCATTTTAGGTCCTGACCAAGCCAAAGCAAGAAGATCATGGAGATGGTCCCCGGGCGCAGTAATGTGCTGCCCACTGCTCCTGATAACAGGAAGGGTTAAATGCAGAGAAGAATTTCTCCAGTGTGAGATCAATAAAGTCTTCTTCTTCTTCTTCTCCAGGTCCACAAAACACATATGGACTGGCTGGGCAAACTCCCATGAATCCTCAAGAACCTGATGGAGAGTACAGAGCTGGTCCAGTGTTCTGTGGCTAAGAAAAAAAAACACACTGGTCTTCTTGAGACCAAGGTTTGACCATCGGTCGGATTCTCCTCTCCAGCACCCTGGAATAGTCGTCAACTGCCTCAGGAGTCACATTGATAGGACTCCTTCTTCAGCCTGATGGTATCCCTTACTTCCAGCATCCAGCCCAGGTCTGGTGTCAGGGTGGGGCCCGGTGATGCCATTCTGGGCGACATAAGTGGCCTCATTGTAATGCTTATCATAAAGGGCATCTGACCCTTCCCCTAGGACCTGTTTGCCTTGGGTGACCCTACCAGAGGCATAAAGCCCCTGACAACATAACTCCCAGGATCATTTGGGCACTGAATCCCCTCCCCTCTACTCTCTTAAGGTGGCAGTTCAAGGAGGGGATCAATGAATCTTATGGAAACAAATCCACAACCACTGAAAGCCAACATGTAAAACGAATAAAGCTAAACTAATTAATGAGTCCACACTACAAACCAATCTGATGTGCTCGTTCTGACATTTCCTCTGTATGACTTTCCGCAAAGAAGCGATAATCATGAACAATTGCAGATGAACAAAGTGCATCAGACAAACAAGTGGTGAGACTTTGCCTCTGTAGTAGTCGATGCACCTGTGTCAATTATCTCCATCATACACAGCAGCGTTTATGCAAATGATCCATGACTCAGGAGTCAGTGTTAAAATGGCAACATTCAGATCTTCTCAATAACAGAACATTCTAGCCACCAGGAGCAAATCTGAGAACACTGATGCAGTACACAGATCTGCCTTAAAAACACTGCCTCATGTCTATAATTGAGCTGTTTCAATAAGGTGTCTTACAATGAACAAAATGTAAAATGTATTAACTGTTATTATCTTGTGCTTCAATTCTAAATATTCTAAGTAGCATAATATGTCTTCTATAAAACTTTAAGGTCCTATATTACTCAAAATTGACTCATGTTAGCTATAGGCTGTTTTGTTTCATTCACACCTGTATCCCTTTATAGTCTGTCTACATCCCTAAAGCTCAAAATGCTCTGTTCCACCTTGTGATGTCGTGAAACGGTAGTTTTCAAGTTAACAGCTATCTTTTATCTTTTTGTTTGGTAAAAACTGGCAACTCAAGAGTTGAAAATTATCTAAACGATTCTAGTGAATGTGTATGGAGCTTAAAACCATGTGGAGCACTTCATGTATCACCACATGACACAACAAGTGTTTTCTGTTTGAGAGAAGAACTCAGCCTAAATGTCCAGGGTTTGTGTTAAAGATGTGTAAATGAAACAAAACAGAATATCAGGTATGTTTCTGATGAGGAAACATTATAATCTAGCTGCGTGAAAAGTCCCTCAGTCGTCCAGGTAGAATCCATGATAACAGGAGAAGTTCAATTTGTCAACTGGACAAAGTTTGTTTGGTTGAAAACGTTTCGCCGCTCATCCGAGAGGCTTCGTCAGCTCTAGCCTAGCCTAGATCAGAAAACAGGGCCCTTTAAGAAAAAGCATTTTCATCGGTATTATCACTGAATGAATTGAAAACATTTTGAACACTTTAATATTTGTGTATGTTGACCATTAATAATCCAAAAGCAAGTCTTAAAAAAACTCTTAACATAGGTTGTATTGAAGTGCCATCTACTGGTCATTAGCCGTTTTACAATGCCCCGTGTATTTCATATAGGCGCTGATCTATGAAAACTGTACGCTGAAGATATTTTACTTTTCTGTGTGTGTAGCCTATTTAGAGGACACAATTCAGGACTAAACCTCAGCAGAAATGATAAAATATGATAACCCCATTGAGCTATTACGATTATGATTGTGATTATTATAATCATCTTGATTCCCTGTTTTATTTTTGATTAATTGGTAGAAATAAGCAGAATAATTCTGTTTCCTGTATTTGTAGCTCAGCCTATAATCAGAAAATGTATGTCGTAATTTATGTTATGGATAGGTCTACTATTCATTCATTCATTCACTCATTCACTATAATTTACTTTCACTCACTATAATCATCATATTTTGTCACTATAATCTGACAAAATATGCTGTTATTGCTTTTTTTTTTAAGGGATTGAAGTTTATATAGCCTGTCTGTCCGGATTTATAGCATTTATAGCAATATAAGATGGCGCCTAACACACAGCAAAGTATTCTTTATTTAAGCCAAGACCTTCGAATCGATCTATTCATATATATATATTTTTAAAAAAAACCTCACGATTTCCTTTTGCGCTAACAGCAGTTACTCCCCATGATCTCTCCCTCCCTGGACAGGCGTGGTCGTGGCTCGTGGGGGCCGACCCAAACGCGCACACGCACCAAAACATCACTTGACGTGTTTTTGGTGAGGCCCCCGAAATTGAACAACAAACCCACCGCTGGCCCAATTTAAGTGTTTTTCAGGTGACATTCGCGCTCGCGGAGGACTGAGCAGGGGGCTGCTGTGGGTGTGGTGTGCCCGGACACAAGGCACGCTCCCGGGGATGCGCTGAGGTGAGTCGGCTACAGCCCGTCTCGTGTGCTGCTGTCTGTCGTTGACCATGAAAACCACCAACACCACGGCCATGCTACACAAAACAGACGCGTCTCCGAGCGTGTGCATGTCGCTCCCCCCTCGACACCTCCAGTGCATTTAGCACCAAGTAGCTGTTTACCACCTCAATGATATTGCTTAATGCGTTTGATTTACGTTGCAGGTTTTTTGCTTTGCATAGAGGGCCCGACCAACATGAGCTCACATTAGACAGATTGCAGCCATTTATAGCTTCTCATTTTAATCCTGCCTTTCGTCGATGGCTCATTGTTAGCATCCCCACTGTGCACATCTCCCTTTAGGCGTCACTTATATGCGCTCTTAATGCGTCATGGCTGGTGGTTTTTATGTAAAGGAAAGATGCTTTGCGCTGTGTCTCCTCGCCGCGGCTGCTGCTGCTGCTGGTGTTGGTGGTGGTGGTGGTGCAGATGGCCTGTGCAGGTTTGCGGGTGGACATTAGCGGATGTGTCTCGCGCAGCTGGTGCTGGTGCTGATGCTGCTGCGCGTTAATGTGTTGCTAGGCAGCCAGGCAGAGCGCGAGGGTCGCCATAATGACAAAAAGCGCGTATCCATAGGGTGTATATAAGCTAGGGTTAGTGCATCGGATCTGTAGGCCTATTATGTATCACGTGGGAATAAAAAACAAGCTGGGTTGAGTGGGTGTTTGGGTTGGAGGCAGGCAGAGTGCAGTAGCATGACTAAATCTAGCGGAGGCACAACAAACAATGATTGGTACTGTAGCCAGGGTCTAGCTTATATATTATAATAATATAATATAATAAATCTAATGTAATATAATATAATATAATATAATTAATATAATAGAGTAAAACAGCTATATAGAGAGTTACAGTAGATAGATACATAGATACTGTAGATAGATAGATAGATACCCACAGCTATTATTAAAGTTCTATGTGTGATCTTCCTCCACGTGGACAGCATTACACAGAAGTCACAACAGTAATTGTGTGGGGAAATAACAAGTTTTAGTCACCATATCACAGCTATGATACGAGCATCTCTTCTGCCTCAAATGAACTATAGTTTGAACACTCCAGTCATTAATGATGGAAGCAGAACCAGAGAAAATCAATGCACTTTAGGTCTTTCCTGTGGCTCCCAGCACTCAGCCACCTCCACCCCACACACCTCCACCACCTCCTGTTTTACTCTGAAGTGACTGTAGTCAATGCTAACTACACACGCACTCTGTATTTACTTCAGCTTAGCCCAGAAAGGTTAAATAATGTCTATGCAGCGAAATGTCAAGCAGTGACGGCTACTACTACTAACATCTGTCACTTCTACTGCTTGTTTATACAATTTAGCAGTGTTTCCACAATGTGTGAATTCTAAAACACATTATTCATGTCATTGAGATGTTTTAGACCTCACCACCAACAGTGCCTTTGTGCCTCGCAGGTCATGATAATTACTTTATTGACTTATCATTCAATATATGAAAACTGGAAGAATATATTTTTGTGTCAGTATTTATCGTGGGTACCTTTTCCTTGCACTACTGGGAAATTTTTGCTTTTTATTTTTTGGCAATATGATGAAATTTGAGCCATAAAAGGTTGAATTAATAACTTCAGTGACTCATTACAGATGTGAAATAAGTGGTTAAGTGTTTCATTCTGCTCTTTATTTATTGCAGCTCATGATTTTTTTTAACAATATTGTACATTTAGCATAGTTTGTATGGTTTAAATTTGCTCTTGAGTTATAATGTCAGTGGCATAAATTAGTTGCAATGTCATCGTTTATCGCCTATATATTTTCTTCAGCAATATATTGTGCTTCAGAGTTTGTTATCGTGACAGGTTTATTGTCTGCTTGATAGTTAGTCTCGATCTCTCTGGATAACAGGGCCACAGCTGCTGACAGCGTGCCTAGAGAAAGGTTCTCTCTCTTGGGGATGCTCTTAATGGCTGAGGGGGTATGGTTCTTACTCTGCTCCAACAACAGACACACCCTCACTGTAGGTTTTATTCATTTTTACATTTTTACATTGATGTGCTTGCTAATATTTTGGTTAAATGGCTGAATTAACCATTATTGTACTCTACTGGCCATTCTGTTTATCTTAAAATAAGACACAGCCAGAGATGAAAAAAAGTCAGCTAATCTAGGTCGGTAATGAAGTAAATCTAAGCTTGTTAAAACAAATAATTTACATCAATTTATGTATTTCTTTGGCAAATAATGAAATCATGTTAAATTTAGTGTAACTAACTGAACTAACTTCACACCACAAAACCAAAAATGTAGCCAAGTTACAATGACTTGAATAAAGACATTTTATCCAATTTGAGTAAATTTCACTTGACAAGTAAAATGATCTACCAACGGAGCAAGTCTTTTTGTAGTAATATGAAAATACATCTTGCTACAATTAAGATAAGAAAAGCAAAAACTCTTTACACTTAAAATAAGAAACAAAAATCAAATGTTGTTTGAATTAAGAAAAACTCACTTATTCCATTGGAAACTAATTTTACTTGTCAAGTTGAATCTACTCAAAGTAGAATGTTCTTAATTTATGTCATTTAAACTTACCTAGATATTGTTTTTTGCAGTTCACCTATTCATTTACCACAAAACTATTTTCCATTTGAACTGTGAATTTTTATAAACTCAATAACATTGATGATTCTTCTATTACTTCTTCATATACTGTATAGTGAAGGGCGTGGTGCATTCATGACCCTTATCTTCTCCCTCCAGTGATGTTCATGTGCTTGTAGTCGTTTTGAGTCTCTCTGGGAGTGGCTTACGTGCTTACGGTAATCCAGTCTTCTTTCTCCTATTACCAACACGGATCACTGGATAACTTCCTGTCTGAGTTGTCTGCATGTAGCCACTTAAAACTAATGCTTTTATTTGGGTCTACACTGGGCCAGGAGGATACAGCATCACCAATGAGAAGGGAGGTAGGACTACAGTTATTTTAGTACAAAATGACGATTGGTGATTTTAGTTTTTTATGTGCCAAACTAGGATGCTTCTTTTTGTTTTGGGAGGATAAGAAATGCAGTGTAACATGATACAGCTGGACTAAAGGATGGTTTGGTTGTCTGCTTGTATGCCAGATTGTCAAAAGATCAAATTTCATATTTATCTCATGCCCAAAGCAAGGCTGTTTATGTCCATTTCTCTTTTTCTGTTTATTCAACTTGTCCTGCAGAAAAGTGGTTCTCAGGCAATGGTCTAATTCTCCTGATGAAATCAGGAATCTTTAAATCCTGATTTTTATTTTACTAAGTTTTATTCATTCAGTGTAAGGCATGTTTTAGTGCTGGGTTTTGGTTATTGCGTAAGCACAACTAAGATTATAGCTGCAAAAAGTTGTTAAAAGCAACACCATGTAACTTTCCAAAGGCGGCATGTCACCTGCATGATTTCATGGAAAATTAAGATAAAAAGCATACTTCGGAACATTTTCCATAGCAATAGATGTGCTTTATGTCATACTGTGGAATATTCAACCATAGAACAACATTTGCAAAGAAAAAGCAGCAGCCAGCCCTCCTCCAGACCCAACAAGAGTCAGGTTGGTGGAGATGCAAGCCTGCTCACAGTAAAAACACATGTTTTTCAGTGCAACAAAAACAAAGGTTGTAGCTGACACAATGTATACAGAATATAGCAAGTGCAAATTTTCATCTCCTGTCCCTGTTAAGTCTTTCTACACTGACAAAATGAAAAAACATGCATTTATTTTTGTCTGTTTTTTGTGTTTGTTTTGTACTCCCTGCCTATTCTCTATATTGTCTCTATTTTATACTTTGTCTTTTTTCTGTAGTTCTCCTCACATCCTCAGTAACACACCAGTAGAAGATGAGTAAATCTCCCACACCAAAGGGCACTCCGGTGCAGAGGAGTCCCAGTGATGGGCTCCCCGAGGGCCTACAGTCACCCCAGTCTGACACCGGCCCCCAGCTGAAGAAGCGCATCTCCACCCTGCTCCAGAGCCCAGTGAGTCAAGCATTTATTACCCTCTGCTTTGTACTGTATAGATTAATGCCACTATGAAGTATGTGGACATCGTCAATTATAGGGCACACTAACTTCAGTTCAGTGTTGCAGACTTGGCAGAGCAGTGGCTGTACAGTGTATGAGGTGTTGAAAACAGGACCCCTATATTTATTAAATGAAAGTTTGATAGATTCTGCTTCAAGTTGCTAAATACACTACCATATAGGGCTGAAAATGTAATTAAAATATCATATTATTGTGATTAGATTTGTGTTCTAATTTTTAAATAAGTTCTAATTAGCTCACTCGTTTTACAGAGAATGGATATATATTCATATTTTTGAAGTTCTCACAATCAAATGCAGTTACTAACCATTGCTAAAACTGTTCTAATTTGTATCTATTAATTCATTTTTTTTCCCCTTTTGCAGTCATTCAGGGAGGAGTTGGATGGACTGATCCAGGAACAGATGAAAAAGGGAGGCAGCTCATCAAACCTTTGGGCTCTGAGGCAGCTGGCAGACTACATGTCCTCACATGGCTCTCCCTCCAGTCTGCCTGTGGCTCCAAACAGTACGACTCTCACTTATATATACATTATACACTGAACACTGGAATAAGTCTTCACTCATTTAGTCGATTAGTTGATTAATCTTTCAATCAAATCGACCAAAATTTGTAAAGATTATAATAATTTATTATTGATTTATGATTTATGATTTTAGTGAGTGAGTTAGCTGAAGATTTGGTGTTTTTTGGTGTCTATAGGACTATGTAAAAAGGCAGATTAAACTCAGATTCACACGTTTAATCTGTTTAAACACATTGCTTCCTAGTGCTTTTTCTGCATTTTTTTAATTACATGTTTATCAAAAAGAGGATAATGTTCACATTTAAGGCTTTGTATTTTGTTGGCATTAAATGCAACATTTTAAACTGTCTATTCCGTGATAGTCCTTAGTCACTTTAATCTGGATTGGCTGCTCTATTGATTTTCTCACAAACTGATGCAGACAGTGTGCTAAATAACCTATGCCCAAACTTCATTTAAAGCAAAGCCCAAAATCAGTTTTCTTTTCTTTTATATTTTTAAAACTCATACAAATGCATTTTAATTAAATTAATGGCTGAACTTAACCGAAACAAAACGTGATGATGTTAAATTATTTTTTTGAAGACCATTACACTTCTTATGTAATGAATTAAAAAGGCGAGTGAGGGCCCTGTTGGAGAAGTTCTTAACGTGTGTCTCCTGTCTTTGCACAGACATGATGATGGTAACTCCCATAAATGACCTGCAGAGCTGGGAGCCTGCACGCCTGGTGAAGGGAGAGCGACTGATGAGATGTAAACTGGCCTCTGTGCATCGACTGTTCGACCTCTACGGCTGGGCTCAGCTCCGCCACACCTGCCTCACAGTGAGTAACATCTTCCCTCCTTTAAAGGCAACCAAGATTACAACCTTTCACTCTAGGCACTGGGTTGCAAAGTATGATTAAAAAACATCTTTATTCTATAAAATGCCACACTGAAAATGTCTGATCTTATCTAATCTTGGAAGGCAAGTAGGGATTGGGCTGGTCTAATTTTTATTTCAAAGCCATATTAGTAACAACACCATAACAATATTATTGCAAAAAATGAATGTAAAATTTTGATACTACTTAAACTTAGAGTGTATGGCAACTAGACAACTCAGTATATCCAAGGTAATGACTTATTTAAAGCTGGATAAACTGGTAAGAAGGAAGTAGTCGTGGGTTGTGGCAGTAATATAGAATTGGTGTTTGTGCAAAATGTGATGTGTAGTGCAAACAGGAAATACAAGCATATTATATATGTGTGGCCCTGACGCAGTCTTAAAGATGTATATCCTTCAATCCAACCTGCACAGAGTGCAGTGAAGTAACAGGCAGAGGGACACATGACTGGCAAAGTTGGAGTCGTAAAAACACACAAAAACACATAGCAGTGGAAACTTTAAACACCTGCCGAGAGTCACTGCTTTAAAAAGAAAGGAGAGCTTGGGTGACACTGGTTTAACAACAATATAATGCTGCTATTAACTGCAATTAAATTATATACCTGCCTGTCTTTGCCCTCACAGCTGCGTGTGAGTAAGGAGCAAGAACACTTCCTGGTGCTTCCCGATGGTCTCGCCTATAGTGAAGTGACCGGCTCTAGTCTGGTCAGTTCATGTCATTCATCATATATATGTTTTGGTTTATTTTTAGTTTCTTCATGTTGTGCTATTTTGACCTGGAATTAATGTCAAGGACCTGAAATAAACTCAAGTTTTCTTTTGTGCTTGAATACAGTTAACAGATTTGATGTTGCTCTCAGGTAAAAGTGAACCTTCTGGGCGAGGTGGTGGAGAGAGGCAGTACAAACCTGGGTGTGGATTTGGAGAAGTTCAGTCTTCATTCGGCCATTTACTCAGCTCGACCCGATGTGCGCTGTCTGCTGCACCTTCAGACCCCAGCTACAGCAGCTGTGAGTTAAGATGGACACATTTACAGAAGAAAAAGCCAGTAACAGTTTTGTCAACTGATAGCTTAATATACATTGTTGGTTCCACTGAAATATTAAAATTGTCTTGTGGCTATTGCAAACCAAAACAATTTTGTTGTCATAAGTAAACAACTTTATTTATGCTAGAAATTTTTTTTCAAAAAATTTCAAAAAGTTCTGTCACTGTGTCCTTAGGCAAGACATAATAATAATAATAATGACTACAGTGTAGCAATTTCAGACGCTTCAACAAGCCTTTAAGTGCATTAATATTATTATTATTGTAATGAATGGATCATTTCACATTCAGATGTTAGAACATAATACTGAACTATAGCCCTATAGTCCCACTGTATTGCTTAGGTCACAGATTTTTAAATAAAAAATATAAGTAGGATTGACAATTGCCCCATAATGTACTGTGATTACTAGGGATTCTGTGCCACAAGATCTTGCGAGACAAAAGACTGTGCACACATCCTAAAAATGATCTTGTGAGATTTTTTCCCATGATTGGATAAAAAATGAGTTAAGTACTGGCGACTTACATTTTTGAGAAACTGTAGTCCTATTAATCAATGCTACAGTGACAGCAGAAATATTAAATAAAGTAAATTAAAAATGGCAAGGCTAAAATCTCACAATTTATTAATTATGTAGATGCAGATCCAGTCTTGTGTCTTGTGTCGTCTTGTGGAATGTATATCTCACCCCACCCCTAATAATTATTTCTTTCTTTTTACATAGTGCTTTTGTCAACAATCAAAACTACAGTGACCAGCAGTTATGTGTGTCCAGGTGTCCAACATGAAATCGGGGCTGCTGCCTCTTTCTCACGAGGCTCTGTTGGTCGGGGAAGTGGCTTATTACGATTACAATGGGGTCATGGAGCAGGAGGAGGACAGAGTGGAGCTGCAGAAAAGCCTGGGACCCACCTGCAAAGTGAGTAGAAAAACATCACATCTATTTAAAATGTGACTTGTTTAAACTTCATAGATGCAATGGTTTATTTTAGGTGCTTGTGCTAAGAAACCATGGCATCGTGGCTCTAGGGGAGACTGTGGAGGAGGCCTTCTACTCTATCTATCACATACAGGCAGCATGTCAAATACAGGTAAGATTTCAACTTGGCTTTTGTCTGGTGTTATGATCCAACAGATATAATTATGTTAAAGGTCTTTATATGTCAGTTAAAGAGGTTAGTAAGCAGTTAAACATGTCCCCTTTAGTCTTTTTAGTTCAGTCATTGGTTATATTTACATACAGTAGCTCTTTAGTAACTTTATTATAATGACTTAAATTAATATATTATTATTATAAGATATATAATATATCTTTTTAACCACATTTACAATATAATAAATGATCAGGGATATTAAAAACTATATATTCTAGTATATCAGATACAGAATGCCGTTCGTGTGTGGACAATGCTATAGTTTGATTTTAATTGAGAAGTGCTCATTGTGTATTCTCGTTCAATAGGTCCATTGGCATATTCTTCCTTAATCTGGTTAAAATTAAGGCACTAAAGAGATGAAGTACCTTAATAAATAATAGTAGTATCTAAATTAATAATTACGCTGCTTAATTTGTAATTTTGAAATTAAATCTTTTTCAGAAATTAAAGCAGGAAAAGCGGATACTGACAAAGTAGAGTCCCTTTAAGTGAAGTGCTGCAGTTGCACATGCTACAGTTTGTGAAGGAGAGTGGTCCATTTTAAATGCTTTAAATGCAGATAGTGTGTTGGGACTGAGCTGCAGAGGACAGGGCTGCACTGCAGAAAAACACCAAAGCCAACACCAGACTGCACTGTTATAATGTGGAGTCATCAGTCTGGAAGAAAAACTGATACAGGATGTGCACAGTCCAACATTTATCAGAGTCAAAGTATCCTCTATATTCAACCGCATAACTGCATTACATTGAGACACACAGCCAGCTTTGCATTATCTGCTTTTTACTTTGTCTTGGAACTTACAACCACTCCTACAACTTCTACTACTACTACATCTGCTAGTGCTGTCACAATACTTTTCGATAACATTTGATTTTGATTCTTAGAAATTGTCTTAATGCGTGATACCATTTTCGATACCACAATGATACCACAAAATTACAATTGTTATTTTTACACAATTGGCAATTATGAAAAGTAAATAACAATACTTTCTACCATGTGGACTAGTTCTGATTAAGATCAAGATCCTTCTAAAACAGGAAAGGTCAGATTTCAGTACTTGGTCATTTGTGTATTTTCTGTACTAGTTTTAGTATGTATTAGTATCTGATTTTCAATACTTTTGACCACTCCAGCTACCGCCGCTACTACTATTAGCACTGCTACTGGATTAAACCAGTTTCAAAAAACACAATCAGAAAAAAAGTTTATTTATAGATGATAACTTACATTACAACACTACTTCTACAACTTTTTATATAACCTAGAAATGCCTTGCCAACAGCACACCCAAATAGCCATCTTCTGTGCTTTGTCTTATGACAGGTGTCAGCGTTGTGTTGCTCTGGGGGGGAGCAGAACCTGATCCTGTTGGACAGGAGCACGCATAGACCTGCTCCGGCAGGGACCGTGGGCTGGGCCGGCTCTACCTTTGGCCCCATGAGCAAGAGCCGCACTGGGGAGCATGAGTTTGAAGCCTTGATGAGGACCCTGGACAACCTGGTGAGAGGGATATATAAAACGTTCTTAAAATCTAAAAAAAACTTTTTTTGTAAATGTTTTGTAAAATCAGTGTCAAGAGTTATCATGAAGTTAAAGATATTGGTGGAAGGTAACAAAGTAAACGCTGTACAGTACTGTATTTAGTGAAATTTTAGGCATCTGTACTTTACTTAAAGGGATAGTTCGTTTTTTTTTATGTGAATCTGTATGGCATCCCCTTCAGCAGTGTCGTGCATTAACACTGACTTACCTCTGACAGTGTCCTCTCCTCTGAACTTGTAAGTGGCGATGTTTACAAGTGAACAGGCTAATAATAATAATAGGCGCGCAGTGATACGACTCGAGAGAAAATAGCACCAAGCGATTTAGACTTCTGACTTTTTCGTGTTTTGTGACGCAAATATATCCCTTTTTGGACAAGTATTGTTTTGACAAGAAAAACAAGCTTTATTAACTGTCCCCGCTAACTTGCCAGACCTACTTTCATCAGCGCCAGGGCAGTGCTCGGCTCAGAGGACACTGTCAGGAGTAAGCCAGTGTTAATGCACGACACTGCTGAAGGGGATGCCATACAGATTCACATTAAAAAAAAAAAAAAAAAACTATCCCAAAGTTTAAATACATTTTAACATGGATACTTTTTACTTTTCCTTCACTACATCTGAGAGAAGGCATTTGTGCTTTCTACTCCACTACATTTTGAACAGTATTTTTATTATTTTTTCAGGCCTGCTGAAAAGGGTGAGGGTTTATTTTTAATCAAGGTCATAGTTTGAGCTAACAAAAAAGTAACAACAATAAAAAGAGCTAGTAATAAAAAATAATAATTAATTTTTTTCTGTTGAACAAACTTCTGCACAAATCTTTATTAAAATCACTACATTTGAATCTTTATTAGATGTCAGAATGTATGTGAAATACGTTTACATTTTAAAGGGGTACTGATGCCACAGTATGACATTAAACTGTTCTAACTTACATTTATTCAAATACAGGTGGTTTTATAGTTTCAATACCTAGAAAAAATGTGCTTTAATATAATATGTTACAAATATTTTACAATCATGTTTGCAGTGCATATATGTCATTATCTGCTTTTTAACTCATCAACCAAAACATTTTAAAGGAGCACATCAGAGGTACTTGTGATGGCTAACATTGATTGATTATTAATAGATTTGCAGCTTTCTAAAGGCAACTGTGAGGAGGAGGCTCATTAGAATCAGGGCTGCTCTGCTAGGGTTTAATGGGTTTGCTGAATCACACAGGCCTGAGAGAGATCAGCTGATGTTTCCTGTGTGGACTTTCACAACGGCATAAACGACTTTATGTAGTAAGGATGATGTGGGGTGAAAGCATTGGCAGGAAATTAATACACCAAATATAATGCACAAATCATGGTTATTTTTTTCCTTGAATAGAAAATATAACATTTTAAATATTTTTAAACTCAGAAATGTAGCGCCTCTCCCAACCTTGGTATGGGAAGGCATCTTTCATAAATCCTGCTATGCTAAATCTGTATACTGATCACTACATATTTTGAAATCTCGGTGTACAAAGATCAGTTATAGAAAACCTTGTTATGATGTGTCCCTTCAGGGCTACCGTACCGGCTACACATACCGCTTCCCCCTACTCTTGGAGAGGTCCCGGATGCGGCGAGATGTGGAGGTGCCAGCCACAGTCACAGGGTTTTACCCGTTTGATGAAGATGGGGGGCACCCAGCTCTGAGGCAGCACCCTTTTCTCAACAAGCAGCAGCAGGAGAGGACACGCTGGCTCAACACTCCAAACATCTACCAGAAGGTCAGCCAGGAGCAGGCCAGCCCCGGACACCAGCGCACAGTGGTGAGACATGGTCGTAATGTACAGTATTTACACTAAGATAAGTACACATGTATCCAAAGACATGCATTTGTGAGAAGAATCTGTGATTCATATAAGTGGGAGTCTGTAGTAGTCATCCTTGCTATTAATTAGGGGTGGGCAAACATACACACAAACCATTCACTTTTCTCTATTCACCTTCCTGTTAATGCTCTGTGAGTGACAGGTGGATTTAACTAATAAAGAGAAGCTGAAGCTGTTACGCTCCATTACAATCCTTCACAAACATAGATAGGTATATATCAAATACGGAGCTGTTTTTTTTTTGTATGCAGTCACGCCCACTTTTCCCACATGGAGATGATGCTGCTGAGTGTTGAGTGCAGGTTGGTTGACTCTTTGTCCAATGGTGCCAATGGAGTGTGCTGTGTGCAAAGCTCTGTGCGCTCCATCATATGCTTTTTTTCCACGTTTCATTAGTTTGTATTAGATTGTGGACAGCTCACATACATGCTCTTCCTGTGTGCAAGGTATTATTGACATGAATGTACTGTACAGAGCAGCAAGTTTGTAAAACCCAGTTTGTATAGTGAATATTTACCTGAATTGTGATGTCCAACTTGCATCTTAAGTCTAAGTCTTGTTATTAAAAAATAATGATCAGTGTATTACGTTTTGTAGAAATCCAGCACCATTTTATTCTGATAAGGAAATGTACAATGCAAACTTAACTCTTTAAACATGATTTTAATAAAGTAAAATAAAGCTAGGGCGGCAGTAGCTCAGTTGGTAGAGTGTTTGTCTACTGATTCAGGGGTTGGCGGTTTGTATCCCGCTCTCGATGGGTTGACCGTGTGTGATCCCAGCTCCCACAGATGAGTGCTGTTGTGTCCTTGGGCAAGACACTTAACCCCACCTCAGCGAGGCCCCATGACAGAAGTCATCAAGGCCAGTTGTGATGTGTGCCGTCCTCCCGTGGACCCACCACCCGCGGGAGGATCCATGGGGGCTGATGCATTGTGTTCTGGACGGCAGATCTGCTTGGACTGCTGCCCCCGCGACCCAGAAATGGAGAAGTGGAAGAAGATTGATGGATGGAAAATAAAGCTAATTTGTTACCAGTAGACAAGATTTACTTTAACTGAAATTACCTACTAATCTATGGTATAGTATTTATATTACAAAATGTGCAGGTGTTTTTCCCCTGCAGTGGGTGCCTCTGTCAGAAACACAACATGCCACATGTGTGGGCGGGGCCTTTGGATTTGAGATGGGCCCAGACTCTCCTCTCTGCATTGCAGGGGAAACCCACAGTGGATGACAACACTGCAGTGTGCATGCTGCCCTCTACTGGCCGTAGGCAGTACTCTAATAACAGTGTCATAAACAAACCAATGAGCAATTGGCAGTAATGCATATTAAGATGTATATCTTAAATTTTATCTAATTTTAGGAAAGTAATACATTCTCAATTATTCCCTTTACCCTTAAACAATAATGCCTTTTGTTAGGCTTATTTTACTGTTACATTGATATAATAACATTTTGTAGCCTTAGTTTAAGTCCTTACCCATTTTCTGCTCTGTAGTGGATGAAAACTGATGAGAGTAACCAAGCTGGCAGCACGCCCATCAAAATCGAAAACCCCAACCAATTTGTGCCTCTTTTTACCAACCCACGGGAGGTGATTGAGACACGAAACAAGGTCAGTTGTCTTGAATAAATAAATGACTTAATTTTGTTCTGTTGTGTTCTTCTTATCTCTTATTTTCACCAATGTGATTTTCCTCAGATTCGACAACAGAATCGTCAGGACATGAAGACAGCAGGCCCACAGTCCCAAGTCCTTGCCAGCGTCATAAATGAAGACAGCCCTCCGGTAAATCCTCCTGTAAACATCATATACACTCTATGAGACCAACAGAGAAATTGCTTTTGCCACACATTATTACTAAAGGGCAAACTACAGAACTTAAAGGGATATGCCACCCCCAGGTCAAATTTGGGCATCTCCCCACAGTCCAGAGACTAAAATAAGTGGTGGAAAGCGTTTTCCTGCTCACCCAGCCATTGTCCGAGTCTGTCGCCACTGACCGCTGCGGTATCTGCAGCTCCTCCGCCTTAGACTGGAGTCTAACGTCGCCAGAGAAAGATTTCGGCCAAAAGGAATTAATTTGCTCGATGCGTTTCCCAATTACTTTGTGTGTAGTGCGCATTCATATCGAGTACAAATAAATGTGCAAATCAACACGGAGAGCTTGCCTTGGTCATTTTGGGTGGGAACTATTTTCCAGTGCGGAAGAATACAGCCGAATCACGCACCACGTTGTGCAACAGGGGAACTCCCTTCCTGGTGCGTAACAAGGATTCCCCTGGCAGCGTGCTGCGTGATTCGGCTGTATTCTTCCGCACTGGAAAATAGTTCCCACCCAAAATGACCAAGGCAAGCTCTCCGTGTTGATTTGCACATTTATTTGCACTCGATATGAATGCGCACTACACAGAAAGTAATTGGGAAACGCATCGAGCAAATTAATTCCTTTTGGCCGAAATCTTTCTCTGGCGACGTTAGACTCCAGTCTAAGGCGGAGGAGCTGCAGATACCGCGGCGGTCAGTGGCGACAGACTCGGACAATGGCTGGGTGAGCAGGAAAACGCTTTCCACCACTTATTTTAGTCTCTGGACTGTGGGGAGATGCCCAAATTTGACCTGGGGGTGGCATATCCCTTTAAAGAAAAATCACTGTCATAACTTGAGACAGCTTTAAACTGTCAATACAAATTTTGTAGTGTTCTATATGCATACACTGACATTATTCAAAGTAGATGTAGAAATCAAAATATTAAATGCATCAATTCTATTACTGGTGCAGTCCAAAAAACCTGAGTACTGTTTACAAGACACAGCAGGTTTCATTAGATCTGATAATGTTCATTCTCTTTTAGTTACTGCTGTTACAAATATTATAATATTCATTTGGAACGGATTGGGTTAGATTATCTATTTTAATGATCTACACTGACATCAGTTGGGACTGTAACTTAATATGTGCAACATGAAATTAATGTTTTTACTTTAAAATTGTGTTAAAAACTAAAAAAAATCACCAAGCACCAGACTAAACAGGGACAGAGGAGCTCATTCTCCAACAGACCCCTACAGCTCCACCCCTACAGGACTACATTCATACCATACTCCATACAAGTGTAGAACAACTCACATTTATGTAACAGATAACCCTGTGTCCTGTCAATCATATCATCTTTGCACTGTTGTCCTGTTGTATATTGCTTTTTTACTTATTTCTATTTTATTTTTACATGCACATATACATTTATATAATTATGCCTTATTTGACACCAGTCTCTTGCTATTTTGCAACTTATTTAGAATGTGTTATGATTTATATTTACATTTTTCCATTTATATTTTTTGTCTTTGTTATTATTGTGATGTGTGAGCTACTGTATCCAAGTAATTTCCCTTGTGGATCAATAAAGTTTGTCTAAGTTTTAAAAAAAATGTGTTTTATGTGTTGCACTGCAGTCTCCAGTGAGTCCGCCTCCTCTCCCTCCTGAACCTGAGCCTCCAAACCCCTTCAACGAGCTCACAGACCAAGAGCTGGAGGAGTATCGCCAGGAGGTACAGAGGAAGCATCACTCTGGCACCAATGGTAACAATAACACAACTAATGGCTCTTTTTTCATACTTAATGGTACACTATGTAACTTTTTACCTGGAGGTGTGTCATCTGTTTGTTTCTATGGATATGTCTTTGCTCTGCCTGGAATGTTCCACAGTTTGACATTAAATAGCTCTACCTTACATTTATTCAATTACAGGTGGTTTTATAGCTAAAAAATAAAAAATAAATAGAAAAGTGGTGTTGCCTCTCCTCAGATCTGACCCGTAACCCGTTGGTCTGGTTTGGTCTCCATGAAAAAAGAAAGACAAAACATTCTAGACAAAGCAATAGCATCTCCATGGTGAAAAGCATCGGGCCCTCCACCAGAAAAGTTACACAATGCACCTTTAAAATTACACAGTACCACTACTGTTTACTGGTTATTGTGGTGTAATATATTAAATTATAGTTTATACTTCTCTCTAGGCTTACACGTTGTCTTTATGTTTGATCATCTTGAACATTTTTCACTCTTATCTTATTATCTTGCATAAAAATTGCTTTGGCCCTTGATTAGTTTAAATTCACCTGGATCTAAAGATCTAGTCCAGGGGTCGGCAACCTTTACCACTCTAAGAGCCATTTGGAACCGTTTCAAACAGTAAAGAAAACATTGGGAGCCGCAAAACCCTTTTGAAATTTAAAATGAAATAACACTGCATATAATGGCTTTTTTTTTTACTTTTGTGCCATGGAATTACATTTTGAATATGAACAAGCTAAAATAAAATACATTTTAATTAAATACAGTGGTCCCTCGCTGTTTCACTGATTTTTTTATAGTGTATCAACGCGTATGGTGTTCTGCATCCTGATTGGCTAAAGGACTGTAGACCTTTGTCTTTGTCAGTCATTCTCCTCCGTGTCTGCTGTACAGAATGCGGTCAGTTTGCCAAATTTATTTAAAGGTCCCATGACATGGTACTTCTTGATGCTTTTATATGGCTCCTTAATGGTTCCCTAATACTGTAAATGAATCCTTCTTCAAAATCAACACTCACTGCATGAGATATGACTCTGACAGTCTTCATGAGGCTAAATATGTGTCTAAAATGCTTTATTCTGGGTGTTGCTGCTTCAATGCAAATGAGAAGGACAGAGAGATTGGCTAAGGAGCGGGGGGGGGGTTTCCCCCGCTGGAAGCGCAGCTCTGCACCGCTGTCTGCTCGCTTCCGTGTTTAACACAGGAAGACAGATGGGAGACTTTGCAATGAAAAAAAGCATATTTACACAGAAAATAAAATTAAACCACTGGTATTTCAGAGGTCCAGAGGGTCGGGTAAGGGACTTGCAAGCCTAGAAACACTCAGACGTGCCTCCAGGCAAATAAAAAAACGCATTTCGCATTGTAGCGCATTCACAGTCCAAACTCTCTGGGCGGGATATACAGGGACGCTGAGCGGAGACAGAGGGAGGGGCTGGAGCTACATTTGCCGATCTGACGTCAAAAAGGTGCCTTGTCCGAACTCGCCCGTTTCAACACTGGTTTTGTGTAACGCAGAAAAGGACAGCAAATGCTCAGTTTAGACATTTCGCAACTTTTAGCCATGGGGAGGGGGCCTAAACAGAGTAGGGGAGCTCACATTCACGTTCAAAAACCTCAGAAAGTGAAAATTTCATGCCATGGGACCTTTAAATGTTCGTGACTCTGAAGACTGAGCGGTCTGGCATTTGAGCACATGCCAGAAGGGCCGAGGCCGTGATCTATTACGGATTTGACCACACGCACACTTCTCCGGGTGGTTAATGCGCATCGGGAAGTAGCGGCAGTGTTTCCGCATAACGAACTGATGGAACCTGGAGTCCAGGTGGCTGAACCAGTGCTGAGAGCGCACGGATGCGTTCTCACTACAGTTCTGTGTTTGGTGCAGAGATGTAGAACCCCTCCCCCCCCGTTTCACAGACTACGGGGCCGCTTGTAGGTGTAAATTGCCAAGGCCGATGAGCCCAGTCCGTCACTGCTCTGAAGTGCTGTATGTTTGCAAGTTTTCTCCCCAACAAAACCCGCAACAGCGCAGCGGCGCCAGGCGCCTCGGTCAGAGGTACTGTGAAATACACACATATTTATACACGCAATATAAAGCTGACTACTTCACGGATTTTGCCTATCATGGGTTATTTCTACAACGTAACCCCCATGATAAACGAGGGACCGCTGTACTGAGCCGCATCAGAGGGATCAATGAGTGGCTCCGGAGCTGCGGGTTGCCGACCCCTGATCTAGTCTCTACCTGTGTGGGGCAGAGGGAGCTTGCAACAGTCGGGTTTGTTGACTCTGTGCTCTGTTCCTGTTTAGTTAATTTGTGTCCTAAATCAGCCTTTATATGTTTGTATGCACTTCATATGTTGATAATAGTCACAAAATTAATCCCAAACCTAGTGAATCTTTCATTCACAGTCACTGTCTGTCTGTCTGTCTGTCTGTCTCTGTCTTGTGTGAGTATAGGGGAGGATGTGGAGTCTTCCCCTGCCACCTCCCCCACAAAGGTGCTCTCCCCCAGCCAGTCCCTTCTGTCAGGTGAGGCCAGGCAGAGCGCCCCCTTTGGTCAGCATGTGTTTCTACAGCATGCTCTCGATCCAGGAAAAAACAGTCTCTAGTAAAGGAACTTTATGTGGCGTGAGCTTTGACTGGTACTACAATTGAGCTTTGGTTGCCATTGCCTTGACCTGCAGATAGTGAGCACATACACGTTATTCTAATTCTCAGTATATGGGCAGGTCATATCTTAGAACGTCCAGAATTGACACCCTGAACTGCAGAGGCTGCACTAGCATGGATTTAGGATCGGCTGCAGACGCTGGGGTTTAGGTAGTGACCATTCAAATCAGAGAGTCCTTTTAGATTTAAGCCAAATGGATTTCGACATGGCAACCCAACTGGCAACCCAAATAACTCACATGATGCTCATTCTGCATTGTGATTGGTTAATTGTCTGTAGAACCTAAGCATCAAATTGCAACATAAGCAACTTGGCCATTATGTCCAATGTTTTTGTAATTAAGAAAAATTGCAATTGTTATGAGTAAACACTATATTTGATTTGAACATGTTTACTTTGTATAGGGACACAGATAAGTCAAGTTTATGAAATTTACAATCTGAATCTTACATACAGTTCCTTTAACATTTTCAAAATATCTTTATATTGCATGATTGGCAAAATAACTGCATTATACCAAATCAATAGCTCATACTTTTGTTGCATGTGGTTTTTGCCTATTTTACTATTTTGATTCAAGGCTAGGCTGATCTGATCTATTTACCTCTCCCAATTGCCTGCCAAATTGCTTTAAAATCATCCAGTATTTACAGCAGTTTTAATTTTATTATTTATTATACACCAACTATAGGTGGGAGGAAAATGTATCATATTACAATATGGAGATATACACAAGTAGAACATCAAGTACATCATTTAGTTAAAACTATTAGAAAAAGACAACAAAAAGAACAGATTAAAAATAACAGAAATGTCTACCAATACAGCATTTTATGGTCTATAGTCCATTCACATTTTGTTATTTTGGATATTTGTACCTCATATTTGTACCTCAACCAAGACATTTAGAGGCATGTTTGTTGTTCTGTTTGTTGTTATATGTTGAATGGTCCAGAACTAATTTTCCCCAGTGGATCAACAAAGAATTTGAACTTGAACTCATTATCGAGATATTGCAAAATATATCAAGATATTATTTTTTGCCAGTATCGCCCACAGTGTTGGGCAAGTTACTCAAAAACTGTAATGCACTACTTATTACTTGTTACTGTCATTTTAAAGTAATGCCTTACATTACAATATTACTCTAAATAAAAAGTAAGGCATCACACTACTTTTGCATTACTTTAGTTACTCTCGCCAAAATGACTGGAAATAAGGATTTGGCAATCTACAGTGCAAATCTCTCATGTTTCATGACTTTCACCTGCATCCAGGAGGTTTTGGGAGCTGCAGACTGAAAACCAACATGTTCATTAATTGCTTCTTACCCGCTTACAATACCAAAAGATAAATCGTTCTTTCCCTTCTTGCCACACCTTACCATGCACTCCAGCACCTGTTCACTGCCATCCTCTTCAATTCTGTAGCAAATGGCATTTTCACATTTGGTATACACATCTGTGAATATAGCCCATATGTATAGTTATTAAGATAGTTCCAGCTGTATTGCCCTCTAGGAGCTAGCACTATCCGATTCTTCTGGTTCTGTCATCCTTTGTCAGTCTGCCAGTTCGAGACGAAGTAAAAGGAAATGGAATGGTCTGCGCTGACTTTTATATCACTAGCTGATCTCGCGGAACTTTGTATGAAATGTAATGTTCTGCGCGGACTTATCAGATTCAATAGCTGATCTCGCGGTGATCCGCGAACTTTGTATGAAGAAAACGCAAAACCCTCAAAAACAAAGCAGGTTAAAAATGCATTGTAATGTGCATTACTGGCATTGTAACGAGTAATATATTACCGATTTTCTTCCCTGTAATGCGTTACATTACTGCGTTACACCAAAAAGTAATGCATTACAGTAATTAATTACTTTTGTAACGAGTTACTCCCAACACTGATCGCCCACCCCTGTTCATATAACTTTATTTATTCAAAGTTTATCTTAGATTTGTGAATCACTGCTCTACCTATTAAGTTTGATTTCTGTTTTCGTTTTGTTCTGTGTAGAAGAACCCAAGACTGATGACGTGGTGCTACAAAATGGCGGCGAAGAGGAGAAGCAGACAACAGAGGAGCTGGAGAAGGGCATGAAGGCTCTGACCACCAACGACACTTCCACGACCCCCACCTCACCTCCCGCCAAACTGCAAGGCAACACCCCCGAGGGATCGCCGTCCAAGTCCCCCTCCAAGAAGAAAAAGAAGTTCAAGCCGCCATCTTTCCTAAAAAAGAGCAAAAAGCAAAAGGAAAAGGTTGAGAGTTGAAGTGGTCATGACACAGCCTCTTGGTTAAATAATACTGTGAAACATTTATTTACTGTTTGAGCCAATGGTGCATTCAAATCAAATCATGCAAAATTAACTGTAACGCTCTTGGACACTAAATAAATCGGTTTCATATTGTACTATTTGACCAAGGCTGGCCACAACACATCACTTCTCTTTACTATCAATCTTGTTTTGGTCACTGTATAGCCATTATTAGTCATTTTGTTTTTAAATATAGGATTGCTGTTATGATCCTGTGCACTTCGTATTACACCACATCACTTTTACCAAAATTTCCAGGATTACATTGAATTATGCACCCCTTCACATGAATAACTTCTGACATGATGTATATTGACATTGCATTTCCATCTGGCTCGATACTCGATGTTGCAGATACAGAGACAGAATGTGTCACTTCTAGCTAATGATTGTGCTCTATGGAATTTGAATGACAATTATGTGGAAAAATACAGCTATTGATGTTTTTACAGCAGGGGAAATGTAAGGTAAATATATCAGGTTTAAGATTATGACTAACACAGATTCTGTCAGCCAAAGCGTCTTTAACATTGCAAGGCTGTTCTGGGTCCTGCAGTTGTGTAAATTTGTAGTCGTAATGTTATGCCTGATTGTATAGCCTACAAATAACACTGGCTCTCACTAAATCACTTCACGTTATCAGTGCTATTGTATTACCAAAAATATGATGAAGAGTTCTTTCGCTTATCAATGCCATTGCAGTAATAGAACAAACTACAGACTGTACTAAACATTCCACTAATTTTACTTCCAATGTATATCTGCAAAATACCTCTTAACAGTTGTTTTGTGTTTACCAATATCTGTTAATGAAATGCTGACGTGTGATGTTTCCTTATGAGTTTATTTATTTTTATTAGGAATGTTAAAGGGAGTGTTGAACGTTTCCATGTACCAGTCATTAAAGCTCAAGTTTGATTTCAACTTCAAAGTCTTCTCTCATGGACAGAATTGTGGCATTAGATAAAGATTGTTGTTAAAAGTGTCTCTGGAGCATGGAATAGTTTGAATTCAGAAATCACAATATGCCATACATGATATTTCACTTTATAAGTCCAGAACAAGTAACAAGTAACCAACATATCCTCCTGAGACCCAATCTGACAGTACACCGGCCCATTATTTTTTGTCCTTTATAGTGGACATTGAGTTAACTAGTCAATCTTTTAAGTGTTTAGAGATACACTCTAGGTTGTGGCTGCGCTATGATAAATAAATACATAAATAAATAAACCAGGTCTCAACTAGGACTAAACCAGGACTAAATCAGGAATAAACTGAGACAAAACAGGACTAAACCAGGAGAAAATCAGGAATAAACCAGGTCTAAATCAGGTTTAAATTAGGACTAAACCAGGTCTGAACGAAATTTGAGTCAGGTTCAAACCAAGTCTAAACCAGGATTAAACCAGGTCTAAACCAGATCTAAACCATGACTGAAAGAGGTCTAAACCAGGTCTAAACCAGATCAATACATAAATAATATAATAAATAAATAAATAAGAAATTAAAAGGGAGTCTAAAAACTTTGTAGAAGCTTGTCAGAGATATTGGAAATGAGAAAAAAATGTTTGTTGTTAGGTTGTTAACATCACATGGATTTAACACTATTCCAGTCCATTACAGAGGACATGTTACAACATTATGAATAAAAATAAAATTAACAAAATGTAAATGCTATGGTGTTCATTTACCTCCAAATAGAAAATCACACACACACACACACAAAAACCCTGAAATACACTTTTTTCTTCGGGTCCCAGGAGGATATGGGAGAACAGTTCAGTGGGTTGTGACGTTCCTTCGCCTCCTGGCCTCTAGGAGACGCTGCTCTGGAAAGCACATACCGGAAGTTTACGTAACTATAACGGAAAACGTACGTACATGGATACAGCAGAAGAATTTTCTAGCACTCACGCGAAAAATAACACTGCGAGCCGCTTTCTGAATAAACTGTATTTTGGGACAGTTTGAGCTACTATACGTACGTATTACGCTTTTACGAACCATGGGGAGGAGTAGGAGCCGAAGCCCGCCGAGACGAGGTGAGAAAATACTTGATAATAGTTTGTTTACCGTGGTCATGAATGCACTGAAAGACAATTGTTTGAACACCTATATTTGGTTACAGCTAAACAAGCCAAGATAATGTGATGGATAACTCGCTCAATTAGTGTCTGAAGAATTACAATGGATAAATGATTGCTTTACAAATATAACTTGGTGGTTTAAGGGGACTTCAACCTAGTTTATGTGCGGTCTAACCACAGACTGTGGCTTTAACCTCTCCAATCATAGACTCAACTTGATCACAGTGGCAAGTTCTAAAAGTACTATATTTACTCATCGCACGGACATTCATCACATCGTTGGAAGTCCTAAATGTCTGTACGCAGAAATACACCATAACAGTGTGACCCAGGATATCATGGAGGCTTGTTCCTTCATACCACACTCCGCACACATCTAGGAGAAGTCAAGAAATAGGAACTGGGTATATTTTTAATACTCTTTCATTTTGTTGTAGTACTTTTTTTAATATACAGGGAAATTAGATAATCAATTAACAAATTATGCAAAGTGTCACTACATTATTATTATCTTAATTTTTGATGCATGCTCTTTTTTCCAACTGTTTCTGAAACCTGCGTTGTGACACTGCAATTTCCCCATTGTGGGACAAATAAAGGGTTATCTTATCTTATCTATTACTGAATGTTAAAAGCCAGTTTGAATAGATAAGTTTTGTGCCTGGATTTAAACAGGTTAAAGTCTGATGATGCGCGTAACAGGGTCCAGTTTGTTTCAAAGTCTGAAAACACCCTGCAATATTATTAGAGAGTTCAACTGAGCATTAATTATTGGTGTGTACTTTTTTAAATGGATGAACATTAGAACGGAGGCGGTCCCGCTCTGGTTCTCGAGACAGAGACAGAAGGCGGCGGGACAGAGAGAGGACACGCTCCAGAGACCGAGACCGCAGACGGAGTCGCTCCCGGTCCCCAC